>CAXKVX010002070.1:0-32059 GCA_964058865.1 Eleocharis quinqueflora | reverse complement strand
TGTAAGACATAGTTACAGCTAATAAAAGTAGGCAACAAATCCTACTTGTTTTGAGAGAGAGAATAAAATTTAACTCTGTGTTAGCTGAAACAAGCAACTGAACACAGCTGATTTCATTGAGATTGAGATCGTCGCTCAGTTGTAGTGCCTGTAAAATCATGATTAACTTACATTACAGCATTTAACTTGTGCATAGAAAATTCTAGGACTGGAGAGTGAAAAGGCATACAGTCTCGACATCAGTGTCGTCCAAAGGGATAGGAGGCTGATTAAGAAGTTTAATTTCTCTTGATTTCACCTGAGCTCTATCTGACTCGTTTGGCCCCTGCAGTAATTCATTGAAAACAGCAAACCTCAGAAATCATATATGAGATAAAAACACGTGAAAAAGGAAAAATCACACGGTAAACTACAAAATAAGAGAAATGAGGGGGAGAGCAGAATTCTCTTTAGAACCGCCGAATCCCGCTGAGAGTTAAATTCGCGGGAGAAAGTTGAGCGCCTCCACAGTTATTCGTTTCTTCTTCCTTCCGCTCCGAGAGAGATTTCGAGAGTGAGAATCGCCTACTGGAGTACAGTTCCGACAATCCAGCGATCAGGTTTAAGAAAAACCCTAGTAAGAGGCGGAGGCGGAGGCGGGCTTCGCGTTGAAATATTGGAAGAACTCAAAACGCTATGGGTCCGTTTGGCACTACACCTCTGTTTCGACGACATATCAGAGTTGTCAAACGTATCGAAAGAATAAAATATGATAAAACAGACTATTTCAATATATTATAATATCGAAATATAATGTTCTGTATAACTAATCAATTAATTATCAATTTAATATATAATATATATTTTATTATTACTGTTAATATTATTATATTATCTTTATTACGAAAATAATATTAATAATTACAATTATTATAATTCTTATTTTAATATTTTAAAATAATGCATATTATGATAATTTTAAATTATTGTTAATATTATTAATATAATTATCATTATTATTTGATGGTGTTGTATTATATTTGTAATTAATAATATTTTAGTATATTATTATTATTATTAATATTATTATATTATCTTTATTATTAAAATAATATTAATAATATTAATTATTATTATTTTAAAATAATGCAAATTATTATAATTTTTATATTATTGTTATTATTATCATTATTATTTGATTATGATGTATTATATTTGTAATTAACAATATTTTAGTATATAAGATATTTATTATTAATATTATTATATTATCCTTATTATTAAATAATATTAATCATTACTATTAATTATTATTATTTTAAAATAATGCATATTATATATTTTTTTATATTATTGTTATTATTATTACTATAATTAGTATTATTATTTGATTATGTTGCATTATATTTAATAATTAACTTCAAAAAATATTATATTTAATAATTAATAATATTTTATTGTACTATTTACTTAATTAGTATTATTATGTTATTAATATTATTATATTATATTGTATCTTTACTTTATTAGAGCATCTCCAATGGAGCAATTCAATTGAATTGCTAAACAATCATATCATTACTTTTAGCAATTAAAGAGTACTCTAATTGTTTAAACACTCCAACCCACCAATTGCAAGCAATTGCCACATCAGCAAAAAAAGAAAATCTCTCTCTCTTGTCGGTTTTTTTTTTCTTTTCCTTCTATCTGTTGCTGTCCGTCTCATCCTCTCTGAAAAAAGGACAAAAAAACAAATATGAGAGATAGGCGCATGGCATGTATAAAATACATCATCATTTTTTCTGTTGCTCTATGTGTCTTCCTTTTTTATCTCCGTCAAATAAAATGGAGGAACAAAAAATGTAGCAGCATGCAAATAAGTTTATTTTGTCACATTTCTCGGTTGGTACAACTTCAACCCAACAAATATAAATTAATTTTCAAAAAACAAATATATACTACAAGTTATATTTTAACAATATCAAATCAATAATAACAAAATATTCAACAAATTATGTCATTCACTCAATAATCCAGAACATAAATTATTATTACAATCATATTATTATGTAGCTATTTATTATTACAATCATATTGATACACTAAAACTAGCTTGATATTCTTCCATGTAGTTTTCTGGTAGCTAAAGTAATATGAAAGAATAAAATATAGGTAATTAAACAACAGAGAAAGAAATAAGCTTAGTGCTGTAATTAAGAACGAAATTTAAATATTCTGAAATATTGCCCCTCATCAAGAAATTTAGATGTTGTTTATCTGTTATGCTAAGGTAATCAACATGTACTCGGATTACAACTGTAAGTTCATTGTAACTTTTAGAAAGTACAAGAAGTTCATCTGACCTGTGAAATGTATGAATACAAATATAGCATATATCCAATGTATAAAATTTTAGCTTGATCAAGAACTTCTAAATATTTACCTTCTTACTGGAAGCAGTTGGATTCTGGGAGACCATTTTCTCCTTGAATTTCCTAAAATTTGTTGTATAATTAAGTGCAAAAGCACATTACATTTTTGTAGCTAGTTCAGTAAAATCAGAGAAGTAGGTATAGTGTGAACGTAAAGGTACAATTTTCCTAGCAAAATATGAAGCACCAACCTCACTGATACCAGATTGCATGTACCCTATCAAATGGTACAGTTTTTAATGAAAATTCAGTGCTCACTTTTGGGCTTTGGAGTTGAACAAAAGTTCAAATAAACACAAACACAGTGCAAAAGAAAAAACTGTTTAGAAACAGGTAGAGTAATGCAGAACTAGATGGCAATTTGAAATCATCGTTTAAATCAACAATTTTCGAGTCAGTATCATCATATAATTCGAGCCGCATGGAATCCATCGTAGTGCCACTTTTCTTCCATAGTTTATCCTTCACTGCCTCCATAGTCGTCTACATATATGTCAAACAACCATTATATACTAACAGGAAATAACAGTTCACTAATACAAGAAATCAAACCGTGCATAAATGCATGTATCGATATGATCAGACAAAAGGCATTATTTAATCAACTTGACTTGTACAGCACATACTGATACTGGACTTCAATTGTTTAATAAATGCAATCTCTTATCTTGTTCTATATCACCATAATCTCGGATTTACCAGTTTATAGGGGTTAACCCAGTAAAATTTACAAAGGCCAAATTCTGTCTCTCGCTCTCGCTCTCTCTCTCTCTCTCTCTCTCCGCAACAACAAACTGACGAGTAACAACATCGATATTTTCATCTCTCTCTATATGCTTTTTTCATTTGATCCATCTGATAATACTAGTTGGGATATGAAACTAGTAGCCTATTTAAGTTTATAATAGATGTCGGCTAGTGTCATGTAAATTTGAATGATTTGAAGGTAATCCCAATTTAGTCTCACCAACTGATGTGCAAAGTTGCTAATGGTTGATTCTTCCTTTGTCAGAAACTAGTACCTAGTAGCTTTTTTGGAAATCTAATCGAAGGAGGCTCACCTTTGTCAGAGTTCCAGCTCGAGTTTTTCCTCCCGCTTGCGAGTTGCTAATGGTTGATTCTTCCGATTGATGCGTCGTAGCCAGATTGCATGAAATAGGTTTCGCTAATTAAAGAAACGATAAGGGGATCGTTAATTGTTATTGAAATAGGAAGCTTCATGTGCATCGTCGAGAAGATCGTCAATGGCGGCGGTCGTATCGTAGAAATTGAAAAAAATAGCCAATACGTCGGAGAAATCAGGGAAAAAAATCATAGTGGTTGTAGTCAAATATCTGGAAAAAATGGAACGGGAGGTGTTTTTGTTTTTTAGGAGAGAGAGCGACGGAGGTGCAGAGGGAATCGTACCTGCTGCTCTTATTGATAAAGAGCAGGATTCTGCTCTTTTGATTTGATTTGGACCGTTCAAATTTTAGATCTAAAACTTATAAAATATACAGCCTCCTGATTTTCATTTGTGAGCGATCCGATCAAAATTGAACGGTTCAGATCAGAAGAGCAGGGTCCTGCTCTTGATCAATAAGAGCAGCAGATACGGATCCGGTGCAGAGAACAAAAAAATTTGGTCCAATAATTTCGCCAACGTGTTAAGTAAGCACAGATTTCTTTTTAAGCAAATTTATTTTATTACCAATTTGTCTACAACCCAGCAATTAAATTAACATATGCCACATCAGCATAAGCAATTGAAAAACAACTTCCGTTGGAGATGCTCTTAGTATTTTATTATTTTAAAATAATAATAAAATTATAATTATTATTTTTTCATATATTATAATTATTACTATTGTGTTATTAGTTATTAGTTATTGTAGTTATTATTATTATTATTATCGTCAATTTTATTATTTTTATTATTTTGAAAAATAATGCATATTATTGTTAATTTATTATATTATTTAGTTTATTGTTGTTATCATTACTATATTATATCATAATCATTATTATTATTATCAGAATTATCAATATTTCTAATATTCCAATTGACACTTGCCAAACGACAATTTTGCTCTTCGGAATAGTCAAGAATACCAGTTTTATATCACTTTTCCAAAATCACACTATTCTATTTTTACTATTCTAATTACACTCTTCTAACGCTATTCCTTGATTTGCCAAACGGACCCTTAACAAAAGCGCTCCTCTTATGCAGTTGAACAACAATTTTTTTACCGTTATAATCGTTTTGGTATTGTTAATTAGCTAAACAAACAATGCAAGAAAATATCCTCTCGTTTCTTAAACGAAACAGTTAACGAAAATAAAATCTGAAGCGGTTCAACAAACGAAACGATATGCGAAACATGATTCTTGCGTGATCGTTTCACTACACCAAAATTCAATTTTCACTACAAAATTATTTGTTGCGTAAAGAACCTAATTGTTGCATTAAACCTTTAACATAACGAAGCAAAATCGTTACGAAATCGTTGAAATAAGTGGCGTAGCAATAAGTTATTGCAACGAAATTTGTTTTGTTGCTCGTAACTTTATTACATCAATTCATTTGGATGTAATAGATTTGTTTTATAACAACTAACTGTAAAACCCGCAATTTTCGCTAAAGATATTAGTAAATAATTATTTTGTTAATCATATAATTTATCATTTATTTAAAACAATAACTCTTATCTAGTAGGAAAAATACCAAAATGTAAATCTTTTCTTTTAATTGTAACTCACAAAATTTCGTATAAATTAAGACAAAACCACATTTCGAGTCTCCTTGAAATCTTATCCAAATAATTAAACTAGAAAATGCAAAATTATAAATAAAAGAATATGTACTTATATATATACATTAATCAAAATGTTTTACATTAAACCAAAGTCTCAAATTTACTTAATCTAATAACAAGGATCAAATAATTGAAACCTGGACATACTTAAAATCTTGAGCGTATAATTAGAAATTTACGAAGGTATTGCAACAAGATAAATCCACGAGCATGTTCTCTTATGTAACTATATGAGTTGATAAATTAAATTCTTTCATCACCAATGCTTTACTAAGTTTTAATTCAATATCTTACCCTTAATAACTAAATAAAATAATATCATTTGAATTTCTAATTCAAAAATTCAGTGTAACGAGTAATAAGATTCGATTCCAGTTCAAAACGCCTTGCCGCACGATAGGTCGCGGGTTTTGGCCTTAACCGACCCAAGGATATAATCACTAAACCTTCAGGATTTATTAATTCCCCTGCTGCAATTGGTATGACCCCATGGGTCAAGATTTAGTCTTGTAGCAAGTCAACACACGAGGGGTCACATACGTGATGTTACAGATGCGATCCCACTACCTATCCCTCTCACAATGTACATGTGACTATCACCATATGTGAAGCGGGTGAACTGACTCGTTTGAAACATTAAAGTGTAGGAAAGGTAAAGACACGCACGTGAACTGTCACGGAGGATCCCGAACTCACCTCTCTCTCTTAAAAATTTAATGCGGCATCTTTTCCTAGAACCAAACACTCTTCTCTCTCTCATTTTCTTCTCTGCCGACACAATCCCATCGCACCCTTTTCCCTTCTTTCTTTTCCCAATTTCTTTTCCTTTCTCTCACCCGTGTTTACTCTCTCCCTCTCCCTCTCTCTCTTCTCTCTTTCCCTGTCACGCACTCTCTTCCCATTAATGCCTCTTTTCTTTCCGTCCCCTCAACCCCTCCCTTCGCTGATCTATCTTCTCTGTTCTTCCGAGAAATCCGCCTGTCTATCTTTCAATTCTCTCTCTACTCAGAGAGAAAGGCCTATGTCCCTCTGTGAAACGTCACCTCTGCACTTGAGTGGTGAACCCCAAAGTCGTCGCCTCCGTCCTTTTCCTCTCACGTCACCAGTATCCTCCACGGTGACCCACAAACACCCCGCTCGCCTATAAAAGACCCGGACTATCCATCTCTTTCTCTTGCTGTTATTTACTCATGTGCTGAAATAGAATCCAAATTTAAATGGTTCACTGTTGGGGATCTATGGTATCGAGTAAGAAGAGGAAGAGAGGAGTAGGGGGTGGTGGTGGTGTGTGGTCCTCCTTGTCTGTGACCCTCAACCAATCTGCCTTTTTCTTTCTGGTAAATCCTAAAGACCTGGCACTCTTTCGTTTACTTGCTTTGATTTCGTTGTTGCTGGCTTGAATCTTTGTGTGTATTGAGACTCTTGCTTAATTTCTGACATCTGGCCTGTACTGACACCCGAGTTGGATTTATCTGCTGTTTTGATTTGGTTTATGTTGCCTGGTTTATGAATTGCTACTAGAAATGGATCTATTCTACTGTCTGGTACTTGGAATTTCACCTGTAGGTTACTGACTCGAATTTTTGACTAGCTGATTAATTGTTTGATTTAATAAGCTTGCTGAGTTGCCAAACTGGTTGGTGTCTTTGGTTGTACTGGCACGAATCACCCTGAACCTGGAACTGTTGATTTATAAACTGTGATCTGGCACACTTCCTCGTTACAGTTTCTAAGGGATTGGACCGAACTATTATTTGTCCTGGTTGTGTCTAGTTTTCTGGCATTTTACCAGACCCGTATACTGGTCTGACGCTGCACTGGGTTGCCAGCACCAGTGCAGTGCTGGTTCTTGCGCTGGAACTTCTGTGTCCCGTGAGAAATTGGGCACAGAAGTGATGCTTCGGCCTTGTAAGGGGGCGTGTTAGGCTTTTCTGGATCTTTATCGAAATTAATAACTGAGATTAGGCTTTGGGCCTTTCGGAAACTTGTAAAAAAATTAAAATGTATGATGGCCTATTGGGCCTAGGCTGGACTTAAAATAATTAAATTAATAAACCATTGGGCTTGCTAAAACTAAATGGGCCTTAGGGCCTTTGATGGAATAAGTAATATGGTTATAAGTATTTTTGGGCCTGGGCCCTAATTGGGCCGCGTTGGGTATTATAACAGATATTACGCAATTAGTGGACTAGCCCATAATACTTGTTAACTAGACCCAGAATAATAAAAGGACCGAGAAAGGTATATATGGGAAATGACGACCATAAGTCCGTGCAGCACGAGCTTCGGCTATGACGCACGAGTACGGACTTCTGATCCCACTACAAGATTAACACAAACAAACCTTAAATAATTAAAATTAACCAACTTGAGTTTCTATATATTTTTCTATACTATATTTAGCACATAAAACAATATAACGAATATTATACGACTCAGCTATATAGTAGGATAGTAGCTTGGTACGACATCGTATCTGACATGATTACACTTGATTTACTAGTAATGCGTAACGACTAAATTAAGTATTTATACTTGGTATAATACTAAACAATATAATGTAACAATTATAAGCTCTATTAAAGTGTAATGTATTTATATACATAAATACTCGAACCAACCAAGTAACTATGTAATAAATTACACACACACACACACACACACATATATATATATATATATATATATATTTAATTTAGTACACTCGAATCACCACCAACCATATTGAACTAAGTATAATTATATAAATAATATTATATATTGATCAATTTCTCTATATCACATAGAATATATTGTACACCTAAACTACCCATGAAAAACACTCGAATATCTAGAGTAACACAACTAATTAGTTATAAGACTAATTAATTATAATACATATAATACCTTCTAGGCGATGCATATAAGTATATAAGTAACATTAATACAATACATAAAAATACACATAATTATGACTAAGTAAATATTTAATTTCAATGATAGATATATATTGATCAATTCCTCTATAAACGCATAACTAATATAATTACACATATTTGTTAATATAAAACTAACTATTTCTGTTTCTTCTTTTTTATTAGTTAAATAATAAAAGTCCAACTAAAAGTAGTTGATTTTATAACATGCTTTCATCGTGATTTGTTATTTACATTCTTTGCCTTATCGTCCTGACGTCACATTGAATAATGAGAATAGTAACACACTCAGAGCCACATTTAAATAGAAAGGACAGAAACAAGTGATTGTACCCACACTCACTGTGCAGCCGGGACACTGCACGCAAGACTTGACTAAGTAAAAATATTGAATAAAATAAATTAGGAGCATCAAAGACGTCTCAAACGCCGTTACCTTGTCATTTGATTTCACTTAATATGTTACAAGTCCCTCGACTAATTAAACAAACTCGAAATAAATAAATAGGAGACCTAGTCAACTCGGACCCGCACACAGGGGACGAGACTGACGCAGCTGCATACGACGCTGAGGTCAGCGTGGACGCAGCAGATCCTTCGATAGAGTAGCTAGCGCTTCTTTCCAGGTGTGGATTCCTAGGGATTATATTCCTTTTTCTTTTAATAAGACCAACCAGACTTACCTAAATTGAATTGCGGTACCAACTACCAACATTAATTAATCAGGCCCGTAGACTTGAACTGCCATATTTACATGCTGGTAACTGTACCATTATTTGAGACCAACCTGCATTTGCATGTCACCTGCATTCATATTGCACGTAAGATTCGATATACGGATCGTATAGGCTATTAGATTACTTATAGGTAGATGCGTATAAATATTATATATCTATACTCGTCGGGAGTGATGAGAGTCGGGCCGGTGAGTTTTAGATTGGATGTAGTCTGAGGGCATCGTGGAGGGAGTATGTGTCATGGTGTCTGACATAGCCCATGGGATATTCTCAACGGGATGTCCTTAAGGACATTCGACTAATCCTCACCAACGATGATCATCACTTGATGACTCGTAGTGCCAGTTAGAGAGTTTTATTCTCAAAATCCTTATTATCTAGTATTATAATAATTCCTCTTTGAGTGATTAAGGTTCGGTTTCTCAGTTTAGAGTATGCGTGTCATATGTGACGTATTGGAGCTATTCCGTTCTTTATATTTCTATTAGCCGATGTTTCGGGATCTCCTAATATTCGAAGGACTTCCTCCTTTGGCCCCTGGTTGGTACAGAGGAAGTTTGGGGCTCCCCTTTGGCCCCTGGTTGGTACAGGGAGTTCCCTTTATTATGGTTACTCAAACGGGTAGTCGGTTCCTTATTTCCGTATGATGGCTGAGACCGAGAGTTTATGTTTATTATTTTCTCTTTGTAAGGTAGGCTTCTCGGTTCGCTTTTGATCGAGTGTGTGCTTTTATAGCCGCTCATGCTATTACCAGGGCGTTTCGTTCTGGAAACTCAGAATTAAGTTAGATTGGCGGCTGATATACTAGACCCGTCTAACGATACCCTTAGATTGGCGGCTGACATACTAGACCCGTCTAAGGGGGCGAATCCTGAAGTTCTACACCCGGGGTTCTAAAATTTGATTCTTTGAACATTTGTCTGGGAGTTTGACATCTTTCCTTATTAGTATTGTATACTACTATTCCTCATAAATATTTTGGGTTTCTTTCTCGTATCGTCTCTTTGGATAGTTTTAATTAGTTATTTAAATTAATTAATGGTTAAACTAAATACAAGTCAGGTGTAGTAACTAAATATAGGCATTCTCAGTAAATGTGATTGGTCCAACCTTGAATCGGATATAATCCCAAAGGCTGGACCTTAAACCACACTGAGTAAATTTTTATAATTTACTCATGTTCCACGGTTGGTTGTGGGGTCCAGGTAAGGAGCAGAAGTTCTTTTGCTGTCCAGAGGAGAGCGTTAGGATGGAGTCCGGCGTCTTCCGTTTTGAAGATCACTTAAGTTGTTTCCTTGTTATTCTTTTGTTAGGATTAGTTTGTAGTAGGTTAGTTAGGGTCGATCCCACGTCCTTTGATGGGATCGTCCTCCTATGTATGTATTTTATTTTGTTTAGCTTCCGCTGTAATCTTTGTGTTCAGACGCTGAATTATATATATATGTATTTGTTGGATGTTCATGTATTGTGTAAAATGTGTGTGCTTTTCCTTAAATAAAGTATAATAAACTATTCTTATTTATATTTCAAGTGGTCAACTAAGCCTTTCGTGTACTTGAAATCAAGTACACGTGGCGGGATTAACACCCTTAAGCTTGTCATTATTTCTGGGGTGTGACACTAACTTTGTTGCAATAATTTATATTACTACATTATTATTCGTAGTAATAAGTGATGTTACTACCACAATCGCATTTGTTGCGATAGATCATCCCACCACAATTTAATTTGTTGAAATTAATTATAATCATCACAAACGAAATCGTTGCAATATATATAAAAAATTCCAAAAAAAATAAATTTCACAATATCACTATTTGTTTATCTACAAAATAAAATACAAATCAATAGAAAAACAATAATTTCTCATGAGAAAAAATACAAAAAAATTTAAAAAACCAAAACAAATTTTAGTGCGCATCCTTTCGAAGCATCAAATCATACCTACATTTATCAATTAAAAAAGAAAAAATACACAAAAGTTTAGTCAATGACAAAGATATTAATCATCAAATCCATAAATAAACAATTCATTACTAGATACTTAGGGTGCGTTTGGATCATGTCATGGTTAGTGTAAAAATAGTGCTATCTAGATTAGTGGTTGAAATAGTGGTAACTTTTTGCTATCTATGTTAGTGCAAAAATAGTGCTAATTTTGTGCTATCTAGGTTAGTGAAAATGTTGTTTAGATTGCACATTTGGAGTAGTGATAATGAGTTAATAAATAATAAATTATTTTAGTTTTTAACGATAATAATAATAATAAAATAATAAAATAATGATAATTACAACAATAATAATAAAATAATAATAATAATAAAATAATGATAATTACAATAATAATAATAAAAATAATAATAATGACAATTATAATAATACTAATAAAATAATAATGACAATTAAAATAATCATAATAAAAATAAAATAATAATAATGACAATTATAATAATAATAAAATAATGATAATTACAATAATAATAATAAAAATAATAATAATGACAATTATAATAATACTAATAAAATAATAATGACAATTAAAATAATAATAATAATAATAATTATTATTATAATAATAATAAAATAATGATAATTACAATAATAATAAAAATAATAATAATGACAATTATAATAATACTAATAAAATAATAATGACAATAATAATAATAATAATAAAATAATAATAATAATAATAAAATAATGATAATTACAATTATAATAATAATAAAATAATGATAATTACAATTATAATAATAATAAAATAATGATAATTACAATTATAATAATAATAAAATAATGATAATTACAATAATAATAATAAAAATAATAATAATGACAATTATAATAATACTAATAAAATAATAATGACAATAATAATAATAATAATAAAATAATATTAATGACAATTATAATAATAATAAAATAATGATAATTACAATAATAATAATAAAAATAATAATAATGACAATTATAATAATACTAATAAAATAATAATAATAATAAAATAATGATAATTAAAATAATAATAATAATAATAAAATAATATTAATGACAATTATAATAATAATAAAATAATGATAATTACAATAATAATAATGAAAATAATAATATTGACAATTATAATAATACTAATAAAATAATAATAATAATAATAATAATAAAATAATGACTATTAAAATAATAATAATAATAAAATAATAATATTGACAATTATAATAATAATAAAATAATGATAATTACAATAATATTAAAAGAAATAATAATAATGACAATTATAATAATACTAATAAAATTACAATAATAATAATAATAAAATAATGACAATTAAAATAATAATAATAATAATATCAAGATGATGATTACAATGTAATAAAATAATAATTTTGCTAACCATGACATGTGCTAATTTGCTAATCCTATCATTTTGTTGGATTAGCAAAATAGCACTAACCAACACTACTCACAACTTACTAAATCATGTTTGGATCACATTTTTGTGTGGATAGCAACCCTTATCCATGGTTAGTGCTATTTTTGGTGATCCAAACACGCCCTTATTGATTTGTTATCTTGAAGGGGCATTTATACATGAAAATGCTTTCAAAATTTAGTCACTTTGAAGCCGTGGAGGCAAGATTTCTCAACAATTAAAGTACACTGGGTTAAGTACAACAGTTAATAAAAAAAACCATAGAAAGTACCATATTCATTCGCTGAATTTAACTTTCTGAAATTTAAGCGTGTAAGCATATACAAGAATTTGAAAGTACCATATTCATTCACAATAGAGTTTATAATTAACTCACAATAGAGAAAAATATCATGAAGCCAGTTGCTATTTGCACAACCCTCCGGCTGCCGACACGGGTCAGGCCTAACAAACCAACATTTCACTACAAAAGCACAAGGAATTTAAGGTATAAATGAATAAAGGTGTACTGTCAAACAAACCAGCATTTCCAGTGCCAAACAATCCATCAAGAAGAATAGTAGAATACCAATTCCCACCTTGTGTACTGTCAAACCTAGATTTCAGTGAATGGCCTTTTTGTAGGAGTGCATAATTTTGAGGTTTCTTGTACTAGCTCCTGAAAAAGAAGAAAAGAAAGCAGATCAGATCAGTTAGATGATTCCTTATTTACTTGAAGTAGCATATCATCAATCTTCATTGAAGATTTGTTGTTTGACTTTGCTTGTTTTCCCCATCTCTTTTCGAGTTCCTTCTCTGGATCTGATGTCGTCTTACTAAGAAAACAGACGAAAAACAACAAATTTATTGTCCTTGATTTACAGATATTTGAAAACAGCACCAATACAAGATGCTAAGTTAGCATGTCGTCCAAATGTTATCAGAAATATAACGTACCAAGTATCAACAATTTCACATTTAACACCCAAATTAGTCCCAGTAGGGCATCACATAAGATATAATTGTGCAATTGAGCTTACTTAATCTTCAAACCAATTATATCACAATCGAGTCAAATTTGCATCCAATTAACCTAGATTTTCCTACCATACCTCAAGTACCATTAATTATTAATTAATCAAAATCTATCTTAGCACTTGTAAAGAAACATACCTCAGCCAGTTGGAAATGATGTGAGCATAAGGCAACAAGAGAAAGAACTCAACAACTGGTGTCAAATATTTTGAGTCACTTGTAAGAACTGGGCCTTCTAAGCTGCACGCAAGCATGTTAGATAAATGTCAACTTAATTTGAAAGCCAACACCAAAGTAGAGCAAAAAAAAGGTGGAGAAGGTAGTCAATTTTTACACCATCTCTCAAATCAATGCTTACCAGGGCTGAGAGGGTCTAAATTTGGATAAATGTCACTAAAATTTATACACCATACCCCCCCCCCCCCCCCCTCAGGGAAGAAAAAAAAACCTCATATATTTTACAGTTTATAGAAAAAGGAAAACTAAGAAAGAGAAACCTCTACAATCTGAGACCATCCAGTTAACATGTGTAGTTGGGCAGTCTGTTTTTCAAGAACTTTGTTGTATCTCAAACCCCTTCTCATCAAATTGTGAGTTAGTACTCTGAACTCTTCCTTCTCTGCCTCGTTTGCATTAAGTCCCATTTCTTCAGACATCTGTACAAATTGCAAGGCTTCGAAAAAAGGTGGATTACTTACTCTCTAATTACACATTGCAAGGCATCAAACATAACTTACGTTTGAACTTAAATTGTGGATTACTTACACATCTAATTACTGAGAGATGAGATGTTAATTCTCTACAAATATCGAAAAAAAGGCGCACAGCGTCACGAAAGCAGACTTAAATGCTTGCTCTTCTGCCAATTGAACTTACGTTGCCGACGCCCTCATTTCCCACTCGCCCTTTCTTTACTCAAATTCCAAATCTATCCCAGGTAATGCCCTTGGTCCCTACTTGATGAGACCAGACCCGCCAGAACGAAGTGTTAAGCAACTTTACCTTCCGCTTGTCTTTGACTGAACCATTACACTCGCTCGCTGGGCGTACTATGACCACTACGCACCACACCACCGGTCGGCTGGCCTTTATGCCGAGTCTTCCCCTCGTCCACCTCCATAGGGAAGCACACTAGGTTATCATTGAATTGTAGATCGGTTAGACTCAAACATTGATCAAAGGCATTTCCTACTCTTTTTCAATTTAAAGAACTACCTAGTAACTAGGTGAATCACTGAATTAACGAATCTTTCAATTTAAATCAGATTCTATGCAGTAAAACCAAAAGAGAGATTCTACGATATCAGTAAGAGAAAGAAGCTAAGAATGAACAAATCAGTAACTAGGTGAATCGCTAAACAAAAGTGAACGACTAAATCCCCTCAAGATTCTTCCGATAACAGGATCCACACGACGAATCAAACTAATTAATCAAAACGAATATAAACGAAAGGTAAATAAAAAAGACGGTTGAGGAAAGGATAAGAGCTTACTAATTTGATTGGAGAAAGGAAGGAGCCGCCTGAGAAATCGGAAGGGAAGAAGCGAAAAGAAGGGGAGCGTTGCGTTGTGAGTTAAATTGATGTAGTGTGAAGAAAGAGATCTCCGATCGTCAACTGAGGGACAACTTCGATCGCCGATCAGATCATACGGGAGCACGACGAGAGAGAGAGCTATGATCGCCGATCAGATCAGAGGCAGTGTGACAAGAGAGTGCTTCGGTCGCCAATCGAGGGAGAGCTTCGATCACCGATCAGATCAGACAAAGCACGACGAGAGAGCGCTCTGCTTGTCAGGTAGCACGATGGGGGAGAGAGCTTCGATCGTCGAGAATGTCATATCAGCGTGACGAGATGTAGAGCTCCAACAGATTCCATGAGAATCAATCATAGAAGAGAATGCTCCATGAGAGGAGGGAGAGGGAGAGGGAGATCATAGTGAAAGAGGAGAAAACGGCAGAGACAGAGAGAAAAAATGAAAGGTACGGAGGAAAATATGTTAATGTTAATGTTTATGAGCTTAAAATATGCGACATTAATTATTCAAAATTAAATCTGGCCCTATTTCCACAAAATGAATTGCCGAGTGATATTGCAACGAAACTAAAAGCTCAAATAATTAAATTTGAGTTTTTTGTGTTTTAGAAAATCTTAAATGATATTGCAACAAAAAATTTATTGTATTTTTGTTTATTTTTTGCAACAATAAGATTTGTTAAAATTCATTTTATCACAACTAACAATTTGTTGAAAAAGTATACTTTAATTACCACAAATTTTTTTGTTGCATCAAATATTACATGTCACCACAAGTTTTGTTTTCATTGCAATAATTTGTATTAATTCAACAAATTTAATAATTGTTGTAATAAATTTGTCGTAATAACTCGTTTTTGGTAGTGTTTACGACGTTAGACAGACGTACCTGCAACCCATTATTAAGTAAACCGCATTCAGTTTCCTTTATCTTTCTTTCTTACTTTCTTTAACTAGCATTAGAATTGATTGCGCGAAGTTACTACAAAGACGTTTACAAATAGTCAGATCTGATGTTTTGTATCAGAATTTTCGGCAGTGATTGGAGCTGCATCCTACTACCTAATCGTGTGCGTATAGATTATTTGCTTCTTTTTCCTCCTTATGTGAGTTCGTTAATCGTTATGGTATGTATTCTTCCGTAACAAACCTCTCAACCTCTCAACCTCTCAGCATGACAGCAACAATATTCAATGCAACTACAAAACAGCTGGCAGAACAATGAACAAGACCCCTTGATGTTAGTAGGTGATCAAGTATTTAAGTGTGAGCATAGACCAGACTCCAGAGGATGTTGTAATTGTAAATCAATCGAATTTCATTATTGTCAGCCTCAGGTAATTAGGGGCTTGCGATCTATATGCAGGAACACGAAGGGAAGAGAGTACTACAATTTAGTTCATCTGAAACACAGTTTTCAGACACATCAAAGATGTCTTAAGCTGCAAATACCACAAGGTCGATTCAAAATTGGTAACGCATCTGAATCATCAAATTACATATGCCTACATATATTGCCACCATCAAAAAAGGTAAAAGAATAATATTACATGAAGGTTAACACGTTGTGGGGTTGCTATGATGTAGCAACCGCCACAAGTAATGAGACGAAACAAAACCTATTATTAAAAAAAAAAAGCATCTAACAAGACAGTTAGTGCTTTCTGTACTCTATACCCCCCCGCCTCCCCCCCCCACCACCACACACACACACACACAAAAACCACACAAACACACACGAAGACCCCCAAACAGTGTTCTGATGTAATATGAACAAGCTCGTCTTTCTTCAAACTTGATCATGCTCCTCAAAGCAGTACCTTGCAAGTTGCCCAATCAGTCGCTCTTTACCACACTTTCCCTTGACCACAATGGTCAAGCAGCCAAACACATTATTGTAAAAACCATTCTCACAGACAATGTTTGCTTTCAAAACCCTCTTGTGTAATCAACCCCGTAATCAATTTCTTTATCCTCTCAGC
Source organism: Eleocharis quinqueflora (assembly GCA_964058865.1). Classification (NCBI taxonomy): domain Eukaryota; kingdom Viridiplantae; phylum Streptophyta; class Magnoliopsida; order Poales; family Cyperaceae; genus Eleocharis; species Eleocharis quinqueflora. Next base: position 15,237 of record CAXKVX010002070.1, on the reverse strand, counting down.
CCCCTCACCAGGCTGCAGATCCTTCATATCCTTGACGTAATAACCCACATCACTCCCATTCTTGCGCAGCAGATCAGTCCAACCACCAGCCCCAAAACCAGTATCAGGATCCCGCCTTAACAACTCCTTGTCGATCTTGTCAAGCACTGGGTCTTCACGGGGGAACTTCCTGGCAAAAGGTGCATTGCTAGCAACCAACTTGTCGAAGTCATCAAGGGTTAGGAAGTGGGGATGTTGCTTGGGGGGGTTGTCCCAGGAAATGTAATGTAAGTCATGGTTAACGGTCGTGTTGACGAAATCAGGAGCATTGCAGATGACCGTATGAAAGTAACCTTCAGGGGATGAGAGAAAATTGGCATAGTACATAAGCACTGTGCGCGGAAGGTTGTCCCATCCCCATATGCAAAACTCTATAAACTGGTGTGTCAGCATCATCCATGCGGAACCTGAAAGTTTTCATTTATCATAAGCACATTATAAAGCTTGGATAGAATTCACATCCGGTGGAATACTTCATAAAGTGAAGTAGCAATCGAATGGTTCACACAACCTCGAGATTTGTGCGTGCTAATCTCAAGATTGTGTGAACCATCGGACTGCTACTTCACTTTATGAAGTATTCTAGTGGATACTGATCCGCTTGGATATGGGGTAAAGTGCTCCCGGGAAAAAATGCAGAACTCTTGATCAGGCTGATCAGAAGGCAACACACTCATGCAGATCTTTCACGAAAATCATATGGTTCTATGCCATATTTCTATGCATGTAAGCAAAATTAGACGTGCTCTAAATTTGGCCCCCAAATTCTTAAAAAAAATTCTATAATTGATTCTCATGCTCTTTCAAGCATAATTTTTCTGTAGTTGATCCAAGAGTTGAATATTCAACTTCCACTCCAGGCTATGGTATAATAAAGACGAAACTGTACATTAAAGTACTGGCGAACTTTGGGTTTTGTCTGTTAAGTTATTGTTTTTTGGCTCACAACATAAAAATGGACCTGCGCATATTTAGTCCTAAATGTAATCCGAAAAGAAAAAAGAAAAAGAAAATGGGCAATTCTTTTTAACATGGCACTGAAGGGGTTCGAGTCTATTTACTGGAATCATGCCAACAGAAGGAACACTCTCAACAATACAAGCACAAATCTTTGTTCAGGTTATTAGCTAGGATGGTAAAAACAGGATGTCTATGGGACCAAAACAGAAAAGGGTGGTGTCAGGTACCATTGTGTATTTGCTCTTAACAAAAATAAGATAACTAGTTCAGTTACAAGAGTCGGGTTTTTTTCTAAGGTGTTCTACCTTTCCAACAAATATAGAAAGGAATTAGTATTGAATGCTTTGTTAACTATTTTGCCTCTTATCAATAAATGATTTGAGTTTGTTATACGGAAGACCCAACGGCTATAAAAGTGGGGAACACCGTAACAAAATTTAATAGCAAAACCCTGCGAGAATCAAGTTGCACTTACATTTTACTATGCCTGCAAAGATAGCAACTATAGCAGCAATTTCAACAACATTAACAATTTCTCAGTTCCCAGTGTCAGATAGAAGAGCCCAACAGATAAATAAATTGGATTGGCCTATTTCTGACAGTTTGTACTACATATAATGTAATAATAAATTAAACAGGATATTCACAGTTCATGAACGAAAATAAGTCAATATAGAGAGCTCTGAAAAAATAAAAACATATTTACAGCTTTTTGCATAGCAAGATTCAGATATGGGGTCAGATGGTCCATACATTTGAAGGCTTGAAAATATGTGCCAAAATGCCATGTAACACTTCTAGTACATAATATACTTCTAATTCAGAACCAGATGCACATACCAGTAAAAAGCTTGAATGCAGTAGGCACGCTTCGCTTCTCAGTAATCCAAAACACATCTGATTTTTTCGAGCTATAGAGACCTGGGTCTATGATAACCGGCTTTGCTCTCTGAAATCTACACCAAAATTTCTTGATCAATAACACTCTTCACTAAATCTATATGAAGTGATTTAAAATTTACAAAAAGAATTGACAAAATAAAAAAGAAGAAAAATTGCATACTCTTTCCATCCAATATCACTGGTATGCTCAAGGAAGTTCATTTGCCTCGGCAAACTTGAGAGAACATACAGAAGATCTGAAACAAAATGAAACAAATTAATTGTAAAGCCCCACATTCACTGAAACGAAATCCTCTGCACAATTTTTTTTGCCGCAAAGAGGAGAACTTTTGATCTGAACCGTTGAATTAAAGATTATAAAAAAAACCCTGAATCATATGGTTGGCGATCGAGCATTGATCTTTAATATCAAGTTCCCACATTGAGTTGGTATCTAGTAATAACTGAAGAAGAAATACTACCAAAAAAACATACCTTGTCAAAAGAAGCAAAATTGATACAGATGGAAATATGGATCCAGATAGTGTTTATATAATGTCAAAAAGTGATATTAAAATAAATAAAAAATAAAAGAATGGTAGAACAAGTGGATTTAATCAGGTGAATTTAATAGATACGAAAACTGTAACAGTATCCAGTATTTTTTTCATATTTACTAAGATCCCTATTGGTATTATATGCGGCGAGTAGAAACTATATACCTGCCCCCAAAAACATCGACAGTTTAGTTGGTAAAAAGTACCCATAATTAACAGGGAATAAGCAAGTATATAAACTGAATCAAACATAGTTCCAAAAAGGAATGAAAATCACAAAAAGGGCAACAAGTTAAAAGTAGGACGGCAGTTGGGACTATTAGTTGCCTTCCTACTAGGGAAATACGCACAAAAAGCTTCCATTTTATAAGTAAAATTTATTGGGTCTTACCATCTTGCGTGACCAGGGGGTAATCAGAGGAGCTAAGGTTGATAAACCAATCCCAATCGCCCCCTTCCTTGAGCAAAATCGCAGCAGCATGAAGAGTATTGGCTACCATGGTGGGCCCTCTGTAGGTCACAAGGTTGGCACGTGTCACTACTCTGACATTACCGAACCGAGCATAGACGGGGTGGGATCGCACGGCTTCAGCCAATTCAAGCCGCTCCTTCGCCGGAGCCTCGAGGTCCAGGTGCACAGCATAGGTATTTGCTGGATGATACAAGGCCCGAAGTGTCCGTCTCAAGCTCAATCCATCTCCAACAGATCCAGAAATGAGGTACGCGAGTCGAGGCACCTTTCGAGCATTGGCAGCGGATGGAGGAGATAATCTGAGCTTGGATTCAACAAAGATAGGCTCTTCACGAGCAAGAGAGGGGATTGGAGAGAAAGGAAATAGAAGAGCTCTAGAGGATGAGAAGAAGAGAGAGGCTGATATTAGAAGAGAGGAAAAGAGGGCTGAGGCGAGAAGAGGCACCACCCACTTCCTTTGTTGAAGTGGAGGTTTCGTATTATCCATCTCAGGCGCCGGCGTATAGTCTCTCGCACCGACAGTGATCGGATCGGATCGGATCAGAAATCTCAATACGCGGGGTTTATTGATGAATCGGATGGGGTAAGGGGTGAGAGGTGAACGAAAGACCAACGGAGGGTGAGCAGATCGGTTAGGTCGAAGGTCATAAATGGAAGGTGGTTTGGATTTTGGTACGAGTCATTACAAGAGAGAGAGAGAGAGAGAGAGAGACAGAGAGGTGGTGGGGGTTTGGTAACCGCGGTGAAATAATGCAGCGTTACCGCTCCAGAGTAAATAAGACGCACAGTATTTGAGTATTGTAGTGTAACGAAATGTGTCGGGATGGAGAGAGAGAGAGAGAGAGAGAGAGAGAGGGGGGAGAAGAGAAGAGAAGAGAAGAAAGAAGAGAAGAAACCGGGGTTAGGGAAGAAGTGGGAAGATGTGATGTGAGCCACCCGTTCTGTCGGAGGTGAAAGGAAAAAGAGCGTGACCCCGGCGTTATATAATCTCGTTTCCACCATGGTTTCTACGACTATCTACTAATACTATTAAGCTACCTGTAACTCTGTAAGCTGGTTAGTGGTTAACTGGTTTGTATTGTTTAAACTTTAAAGTGGGGACTGGAGGGGTTATTAAATCAATTCAATATTGTTTAAAGTGGTACAGCAAGAGAATGGTAGAGACAGAGACTTCAAAGAATAGTAGGGGTCTATGAGATGAGATGCCTAATGTTTCGTCACTTGAATGGCAAATTGTGAGGCGGGTCATTTCATGGAACTGTTCTGTATTAGTCTATAGCAGCATTAGACCAGGCCTGTTGACTTGCTTCACCCATCAGTAAATGAAGTCTGACACAAGAAGTTTCGGTGAAGTAGACTCGAAGAGCGGAGGCTCCGCGTTGGGATTTGGGGAGGAAAGGAATGTGGGATTTTTGTGGAATTTTTGTTTTTGTTTTTCCATTTCTTTCTACACGATTACACGACTCCTTGTCGAACGTGGAATCGTTGATGCGTGTGGAATAGACACAGCCTCGCCACGTAGGTTCATGTCTTTCTGATTCTCTGTGCATTTGGAATAGCACCGTGCATGTTATGGCATCACTGTCATGGTGCATGACAAGCAAATAGAACGACAATCCCTATATTGGGTCCCCTTGTCAGTGGTATGTTATGTTGCTCTTCTTGCTTTTCAGGATTCTGACTTGCTCGGTTGCAAAACGTATAACAGAGTTTTCAAGATTCCAAAATTTAAAAAAGTATACACTGTTTCTGTTTAAATATTGGCTATATGCCTATATCTATCTTATATGGAACTAGTAAATCATATAGACTAGCTGTTCATTCCAATTTAATATTGATTGATTAAATAACACATAACAAATAGTATAATATTAGTACAAGTCTTGTCCCATTGGATGATTTCTAAAAATCGGAAAACGCTGTTATCGCTTTTGACAAAATTATCGAATTTTCGTCGACCAATGAGAAAGTGTTTTGCCGTTAGAAGCGTCATTTTTTTAGCAAAAAATAAGTAAAAATTTGACAGTTTCTTTATCGATAGTTAGCACTTAGCAAGCTCCATATGCATTTTTTTTATTCTTAAAAAGTCTTCATATTATTTTAAATGTGCAAGGCTTATTTTATCTTTAATATCCATCCTATTAAAAAAAATACGGCATACATGAATTTGAAGCTATGGATTATTGGATTTGCAGAGCTTTAAGTTGCTTATCCGATGTTAATTAAGTAGTTCAAAAGCAAAATAATTATGAGTTTTTTATTTATTTTATCTCTGCGTATTCTAGAATCAAAATAAACTATGTAGGTGTATTGTGCTATATTGATCGGTAGGGCGCAAAGAATATATTTTTATGCGGCTGATATATCGATACATTCATTGATACCTCCATCGATATCAACAGGACATGTTCAGTTGAATTCAGTTTATATGTTGTTTTCTTTATGATGTATGTTATTTTTTGTATTATGTATATTGTTTTTGTTATTATGCATATAATTGATCGGACGCTCCACTGAAAACGAATGTCGCTACGCTTACCGACGCGGATCGCTATGCTCATCGATGCAGACTGGACGAATCCAGTTGCATTTATTTTGAAAAATTGTTCTAGTTATTATGCATGTTGTTTTTTTATTGTGCATGTTGTTTTTTGTTATTATGCAAGTAAATAACATGCAAAATAATACAAATAACATGCATAATAACAAAAACATCATGCATAATAACGAAAACATAATAAGTCATAAGTATAACAAAATAACATAATGAACTTAGTATATAAATCATAAGTATTTGACTGTTATGCATGTTATTAGATGCACAATAACAAAAACAAAATGCATAATAACGAAAATAATATGCATCATAAGTAAAACAAATTTTCATAATAAATCATAAGTAGAACAAAAAACATAATGAACTTAACATATAAATCATAAGTATTTGATTGTTATGCATGTTATTAGATGCACAATAACAAAAACAACATGCATATGCATCATAAGTAAAATAAATTTTCGTCGAAACTCAACTGGACGTGTCCAGTGGGTATCGATGACGGTATTAAAGTTAGGATCGGCGAAACATTTTCCTATTTTATTTACTAAATTACATTTTACTTTTTTTTGTCCTCGATTCATTTCAAACTTGTATAAAGAAATTTTATATCGCAGCTTTTGAGTATTCAAACATGGTCTGAATATCTAGCTCAATGAGTATCTCGTCTTTTTTTCCTTTAGTATGGCAACGTCGAAAATGGATCTAAATTTAGTCTTAAATAAATTTGAACGCTACAAAAGTTAAATGCGTTGGAGATTGTTGGATTGGTGTGAAAAGAAGAAGATGGGAGCTGATATAACAATCCGTGCATCAACGCGTTCAGTTGGATTCAGTTTGTATGTTATTATTGTTATTATTAATATTATTATATTATCTTTATTATTAAAATTATATTAATAATTACTATTAATTATTATTATTTTATTATTTCAAACTAATACACATTATTATAATTTTATATTATTGTTATTATTATTACTATAATTATCTATCACACTCCAGAAATAATGAACATGTCGGGAGTGACGGTCCTTGCCACGTATGCATGATGACATGCACACGAAATGCTCAAAGAATAAGTAAAATACACAATAATAGTAAACAAATCAGTGACACAATATATAACAAAGTATAAATATATTGATCGCAAACGTTTCATGTACATACATCAAAAGTGTATCAGGATAACGAAAACAGAGAAAAAGAAATAAACAAAAAGAGAATGATCCCGCTGATACATCAGTGATCATCCGTCTATCTATCATATCGTGAAACTGGAGAAATTTAAAAGTAAGAAAATAACCAAAATGAACACACGTGATCCCCATCCTAGAGTGCCCTCGTCAAAAGCTTCATTGCTCCTCAATTGGACTCCACAACCACCGTGAAAACGTGAGTAATTATAAGTTACTCAATGCAAATTTGGTGGAGCCTTTGAGCTTATATATTTCTTTAAGATTGGACCCAAAGCAACAATTGATAGATAATTAATCACATTTTAAAACTAACAATTCAATTAAGTTATTAATTAGAAGCGTTTCAGAAAAACTAAGTATAATCCTACAAAATTGTTTGACCCATGGCCATAAGGCCATTGAAGCAGCTATTAATGATGGTAATATAATATTCCACATAATTGATCTTAAGACGCAATTTACTGATATCTCCTTTTTTATTATTTATTTAGTTACTTCTTTTTGCGTTTAAAGACCGGTGCAATAGTGAACTTTTGCTATCAATTGTCCATAAATTAATAGTAGTTAATTGTAATTTACCACAAGAAAAGACATAATCGGTGGCCCAGAGAAACACATGGGTCGGACAGGTGGGGTCTCTGCTTTCAATCAAATGCAATTATGCAAGTGATGAGATCTGAGGAATCTGATCCCTTTATTGGTGCTAATTAATGTGTTAAATCATTGTAGAACATTAATGTTCGGCGGTGGTAAATTAAGTGAATGAAATACTAAGCATAAGAAGTGTCATAAGTTAGAAACAAATTTATGATTTAACTACAGTCAAGTTTTATTGGTACCCCAACTTACTCCATAGTAAATCACTCCCTTTGATTGATATAAAAAAAATCCTTCCCTTTGATGTTTCAAAAAGCCCCAAAGCACTTAATTCACCACTATTCCACTTTTTCAAACGGGAGGACAAAATCTTACGTTGAAGAGAAAAACACTACAAGAGAAAAGAGCTTTAGTGTCACTCTTTTATCATCGGTTATTTAGAACATCCGGCAATAAAGATCACAGTGCCATTATCGATACTTGTTGGCAAACATAATGCCGGTTATTTACCTAAAATTCGGTGAAAAAGCACCATAATTTAATGTTAGAAAAATAGTTGAAGTTTTATCACCGGTTGGCCATTAAAAACCGACAACAAAAGTTTTTATCACCGGTGTTTAATTCCCAACCGACGATAAAACTCTTTTTTGCCCGTTACCAATAAAAATCAGGGGAAAAAGTCTTTATCACCGGTTGTTAGTAAAGAACCAGCGACAAAAGTTGACCTAGAAAAAACCCTCCAGCCAACACGCCTCAAACCTTTCTTCCACAAACCAGCAGCCACCATTACAAATTTATGGAATGAGATCTTCTACAACGCAGCAAAAATATTGTGCGTGTTGCGCAACAAATCTCAACCTTTGATTTGCTTTCGAGATTCATGCAAGCTAAATTTTATAATAAACTTTCGAGATTCAGTCAAGTCTTCATTGATGAAAGTGTTCTCAATGAAAGATTTGGGCGAGGCTGCTTATGTGCTTGGAATTAGAATCTATAGAGATAGATCCAAGAAACTTATTGGACTAAGTCAAAGCACATATATTGATAAGGTGCTAAAGAGGTTTAGCATGGAGAACTCCAAGCGTGGGTTCTTGCCTATGTCACATGGCGTTCACCTTAGCAAGACCCAGTGTCCTTCAACACCTGGTGAGCTAGAGGGCATGAGTAGGATACCGTATGCTTTCGCCATAGGTTCCATCATGTATGCTTTAAGCATAACAAGTAGATATCAGGCAAATCCCGGCATGACTCATTGGGGAGCAGTCAAGAGTATCCTTAAATATCTGAGAAGGACAAAAGAGAGCTTCCTTGTGTACGGAGGGGAAACCGAGCTAGTTGTAAAGGGTTACACTGATGCTAGTTTCCAATCTGATCCTGATGATTCTCGATCACAATCAGGATATGTATTTATCCTCAATGGTGGTGCTGTAAGCTGGAAAAGTTCCAAGCAGGAAACTACAGCTGATTCAACCACTGAGGCTGAATACATTGCTGCCTCAGAAGCAGCAAAGGAAGGATGTTGGATTAAGAAGTTTATCTCCGAGCTTGGTGTGGTGCCCAGTGCCGAAGGTCCGATTGAGCTCTATTGTGACAACAATGGAGCAATTGCACAGGCAAAGGAGCCGAGATCACACCAAAAGTCAAAGCATGTTCTACGATGATATCATCTCATCCGCAAGATTATCAATCGTGGAGACATAAAGGTTTGTTGGGTGGACACAGAAGCGAACACAGCTGATCCACTAACAAAACCTCTAAGCCAGGCTAAGCACATGTTACATGCCTCTTCGATGGGTATTAGGCATATGAGTGACTGGTTTTGAGTTTATTTTCGTTCATGCATAAATTTATACGAGAATGATATGTACTCTTTACTTGCTTAGAGTTGATATGATTGGTTCTTGTTCAAGTGGGAGATTGTTAGTGTTGGTGTCCTAGACTCAGATCATATATTTGATATTTTAGTTTATTAATGAATGATTTTATCATTTTGTTCCTTGAGTTATTATATTTTGTGGATCATTTGAGTTGATGACTTAAATTGTAGAACTCCATCAATAAAATAAATATATTTACTCTTAAAAGTCTTTGATCTTGGTAATTAGCAAGGAACACTAATTGACCAATATAAGATCAGTGTGTCGAATTAGATGATGATCATATTCTAAATATCATATGACAAAGAGTTGTCAATGCTAATCACACAAGTGTATACAACGGGATGTATAGCACTAGACAGACCCCAAAATGAAATATCACGTGGATTGTGTTACGTGTCATTGATATTTCATTTGTGTCATGAATTCTAGGGTTGAGATGTTTATATTTCCTACATGAGAAATATACATCGTTGGTACTGTCCAACGCTCACTTTAACTATGAGTTATATAGACTGTTACTGCAATGTGTATAACTTGTGCGGAGGAACTATACGCATCAAGATACCATTGTCCTCTATATATAATATAGATGATGATATCTCTGGGCCCCTTGATAAAGTTTGTATTATGTGCATGCAATATGATTATATTTAATCATATCATAATTAAACTTTAGAAAATTAAGAAAGAATAATTAGCAAGGATGACACATTCCTACCTTGCAATTATTTTGATATCATGAGACAAGGAATTGACACAATAATATTTTAATATTATAGGATCATGATTTTGCATTGTGCTTTTTCATCTACATCATTTGGGTAATCAATATACTATGGCTAATTGTATCATTGATTTATCAAAATTAAAATGTTTAGTTTCATTGCCATAATGATGAGATCCCATAGGGTCACAACATATGAAAGATTAAAAGAAAATATTGTAAAATAATTCTAGTAATATTTAAAGTATGTGTGACATATTTTAAATGGCTTTTGACACATGAGAGATGCATATAAATTAACATTGGATATTAATTTATATGTTGGCCTTTTTAGTATATGGGATTGTGAACTTAATTAAATATTAATATGATTAATATGTTTAAGCCCAAAGCCCAAATATAGGCCATAAAATTTCTGGGGAGAATTGATTAATAATGATATAATTAAAGGAATATTGAAGTATATCATTAAACCTAATCAATTTCCATTAAAGAGGAGAGAAATTTTTTGGACAATTTTTTGAGGTAACTTTAAACAGGATTTTGAAAGGGAAAACCTCAACCATTCTGAACGTATGACATATGAAAATTGAAGTCATTTGAGTCTAAAATCCAATGGTTCAAGTTTCAAGTCCTTTGGAGTTACCTACAAGGAGTTATGGCAGATTTAATACTCAAAGGTCAGAATTTCAGCTTTTAAACTCTTGGCTGAAATTTGTCTCTCTCTCTCTCTCCCAATTTTTCTCTCATGTGTTGAGACAAAAACTCCATTAAGATTTCTGAAATTTTGAAGAAGGTTTTGAAACTAGGATTAAGGTATCACTTGTTGTTCTCTTATTAGCCTTAGAGATACAAGTGTTTCTTTAATCTTTCGGTGGATACCTAAGGAGGCGGTTGAGCTGGACTTGCCCCGAAGTAAATGGTGGGCGGTTGTTGTTGCCTTGGTTGGGCCCGTGGTTTTGGTACCTTGGAGGGTTGTTGTTGCCAGATTGCCCAAAGTGAGGACGGTCGGGGTTTTCCTTCCAATATTGTCGGTCTGCGGAATCCCTAGAGTAGGATTGACTGAACGGTGGCTTAGGGAAGTAGGAAGGCATGCTATTTAGAGAGTTTACTTCCTTTTCGGTCGTCCTTTGGGGGCAGTCGGCGTAGACATGTCCCTCGTCACCACATAGTTCACAGCTCGATGTTTCGACGGCCTTAGCGGTTGCTGCCTGCTTGTTGAGTTATGATTGTAGTGCGTTCAACTTGGCTTCCAGAGCTGTGTACTTGTCAACTTCGTATCTCCCTCCTCCAGAAGCTCGGACGTCATCTTTGTATGACCATTGGTGCTGAAGAGCAAGTCTAGCGAATAGTTCGAGTGCCTCCTCGGGAGGAATGTGTATAACTGATCCACCTGCAGCAGTATTAGCAATAAAGCGGTCATTATCAGACAACCCTTTCATGAATGACTCTACTAACATCCAATCGGGCACATTATGATGGGGACAAGACAATAAGAGTTGGTTGTATCTGTCCCATGCTTCACCAAGTGATTCATCAGGCCTTTGACTAAATGCGTTAATTTGGGCTCTAATTTTAGCAGTTTTTCTATGTGGATAGTATTTAGTCAAGAAGAGATTAGACATGTTGGCCCAGGTACCAACTGAGCCTCGAGGAAGAGAATTAAACCAAGCGAGTGCCTTGTCCCTCAGAGAGAAAGAGAACAAGTGCAATCGGACGTAGTCTTCCGGCGCGCCACCTCGTCTCACGGTATCACAAACTTGAAGGAAACGGTAGAGGTGGTCGTGCGGGTTCTCATGCTCCATCCCGTGGAATGCGTTCTGTTGAATTATGTTGATGAGGCTGGAGTTGAGATGCAGTTGTTCTCCTTGAAATGTCGGAAGAACAATTGGACCTCGCGCGTCGTCCGCTCGCGGGATGTGGTAGTCCATCAGAGTACGTGGCGCCAACGGCGGGAGTCGGAGTTGTGCTAACTCGGCCTCAAGGCGAGCTTTTTCTTCCTCCCAGTTCTCCGCCATGGTGGTAGAAAAAGAAGTGGTGTCTGAATCGGTTGATGCAATCGGGTTCGGGAACCGGCGTCCACTCCTTAGGTTGTAATCTCCAACCACAGGGAATCGACCCAGTTTGGTTCACCTAAAACAGACAAAGACGAGAAGAAGAAGAAAGTTAGGACTAAAAAAAAAGAAACTAAAGACAAGTTTAGAAATAATTACACCGTCCCCGGCAACGGCGCCAATTTGATGGTTTGGGTGATATCAAATACTATTTATACTTTCCTAATCCCACTTTTACGTCGCACCAAACGACGGTCAATTGCAGATCAGGGTCGAACCACAGAGACGGGACTTACTTCTAAACCGACTTTAATTTAGACTCGAAAACTATTTTTGGTATTTTTGTATAAAATGGGGGGTTGTAAGCAATTGTTTTAATTAAGGAATCCTAAGTAATTAAAGGACAATTAAAAATAGAGATTAAACAGTGCAAATAAAATTTTGGTTTTAAACTTAACTATAAAAGGTATTCCTAGGGAGTTCGGGATCAATTGTTGCTCTGGATCAATGGTCAACTACCCGTTCACTACTATGAACGACCCGCCGACATAGGTATGCGAACCGTTCAGTGTCCTGAACGACTCGCATAGGGCATGCTAGGTAAACAATACCAATGTTCGCAAGCCGTTAAGTGTCCTGAACTACCTGCAGACATTGGTCTTGTCGCTATTCAACAGCGCTGACAGATGGTCAACTACCCGTTCAGTGTCCTGAATGACCAGTTGACATCTGCCAGACAGCCGTCAAACCAGTTAACATAGGCTTCTATCGCGTATTATGAACGTTCAATGAAACTAATGGTCAAATTGACTCCTCAACTTTCGTGTGTTGGACTTTATAATGTTATTAGTTCATTAAAACATTTCTAGGATTATGACTAACCCTAAATCAACTTGTTTTATACCTAAGTTCCGTTAATACCGTCGTATAACGCAATTTCCCCTCTCGGGTACTTATGGATCCGAAGATCAACTCAAGCAATGCATAAAATAAAGGTTGGTCAGTTGATATAAACAACCACACCGGACTTGGCCTTCGTCCGCGGGTTTACCATACAAAACAACAATCAATTCATGTAAAGATATTATTAACGTGCAGCAAGTTGAACATAATACCACAATAAAAACGTAGCATAATCATCAATCCATTCACAACAATCTACCCTAATCCCTAAGAACAAATAAACTACTCAGTCATGGCAAAAGAACACAAAGAAAAGTAAAGAAAATAAGAGATCATGTTGACAAAACCGAAGATCTCAAGATGAGCGAGGTGCTGTCTTCGTGGTTGAATTTCTCTCGAAATTCGTGCTCTCCAAGGTTGGTAACCGCCTCCAATCTCTTCCTTTGAAACCCTACCTGATGAACCTCATCAATCCCTGCAGAAACTCTCCTTTTATAAGCCCCAAAACGCGCCTCCAAAACAGACCTTCAGCAGATTTCCTTCCAAAATTGGGCAGTGCCTTCAACTACCTGTTGACAGTGGTGAACGACCCGTTGGGTCTTGTTCTGCCACGTAGAATCAGATGCAGCCATTTACATTGATGTATGCCAATACCTGAGTGTCTGGTGGTGCAAATCCAATTTGGACGACCCGTTGGCAATGGTGAGCGACTCGCATACATCAATGTTCCAATGTAGAACTACTCTCCTGCCTCTGCAAACAAGGGTGAACTGGTCGCACAGGTCTGTCAACTACCCGTTCACCTCTGCTGTCTGGTGTCTGACTACCCGTCTGCCTCTGCAAACACTGCTGAACGAGTCGCAGACAGTGGTGGACGACTCGCAGACCTTTGCTCAGGGCCTCTACATGACATCCCGCTTCCGAAGCACTTTTTCAGTTGTCGGTTTTACTTGGCCAACTGTACGAACCAAGGGACGACTGTTTGGGGAACACCCAGGACAATCCCGCAACCACGTTCATCCGTTGTTTTGCCAGGTCAGATGAACTCAACCCATGTTACGACATTTCTGGCACTTCGCAACTAGCCATATGTGGAATCTCCCTAACTCTCAATGATTGGAAGTGAAAAGTGGATGTGTACGTGTTTTTGTGGATTCTCACAAGTCACTCCGCTAGGCACTTTGCGTGCTTTGGTAGACTCACTTTTCTCTCAATATCACTCTCAACTGGTGTTTAGTGTGTGTATGGTAAGACTTTCACCGTTCTCGTTGTTTTGACGCAAGCGTCAGGCACAACGAGTAGTCCTTTGTTCTGACCCCTCCAAGATCACACGAGGTGAACTCATCTTTGGGCGTGCGGTGCTTTTTCTTGGATATAACACCAAACACCACAGGATTTAGCAAAAAGCCGGGTTCCCTTGTGACCCAATGGAACCTGTGAGGGACAGGCGCCAAACCCTGTCCATTCTAATTATTCCCGGTCGGAATGGACAACACCGGGGCCGCGTCTTTCGACACACGCGGCTATGCCTTTCTGTGGAACTCAGATGTTTCATTTAAAGTGGGTGAAGTGTGTATCAGTGCACATATATGTGAAATCTCACATCTCTCCAATAATTTGTGCCTTTGGCATTTTGGTAGATCTCACATTTCACTCATTATTCCACTCAATTGGTGCGTGTTGGTAAGTTTCACCATGGTGAGTTTCCCCATTTAGGTAAGTTCAAGAAACACGTACCATAAAGGCAGAAAAGTGCTCCAAAAGTCGGGATTTCGTAATATTTCGAATCTGCAAGTCAAGAAAGAGGTACAACACGACAAATGCAATGATATGTCCTAAATTACAATTAATTGGACCAATAAAGCTTAAGTTTATACCAAAATGTACGATTTTACCCTAAAGAATATGTGTGTAAAATACACACGTCAGTATGCAAGTATAAAAGAGTCATCATTGTAACCTAATCAGTTGAAATCAACGAATGTCATGCTGTATTTGTTTGTTCGGACCCCGCGTCGAGGCTCAGTCCATTTACACAAGAAGTTTTAGTAGAGATGTGAAACACTAACGCCGCTCCAATTGTTCTTGGCTTTCAGATTATACAATTTGAAAACCGCTGAAATTTTTCGTATGTTTCGTACAACTTGGAAATAAAGGTATATTCGAGTCCTTGTGCAAACTTTAAAAAAATATCAGAAACATCATCGACAAAATCTGCAGGCACACGATTCATCATTTCCTCCAATTCATCATCATTACACTGTATATAATTTACATTTTCAGTAGGTTCTAAATTTTCATCCCATACATCTGAACATAAAAATGTAGAAAATAAATTATTCACATGTCAGGATTTAGGGTCAAATTCAGAAATATTCGAGATTAATCCCTATTGGATTAATCTCGAATAGAT
>CAXKVX010002069.1:0-169052 GCA_964058865.1 Eleocharis quinqueflora | reverse complement strand
CCCGAACCCCCGAACCCCCGAACCCCAACCCCCAACCCCCAACCCCCAACCCCCAACCCCAAACCCCAAACCCCAAACCCCAAACCCCAAACCCCAAACCCCAAACCCCAAACCCTAAACCCTAAACTAGATCAATCTTTAATCACAAATCCCAAATTTCAGAAAAGATTTAGTAGCCTGTTATTAAGGCTTAAAGAACAAGGATTTATCGGGAATGATCCTCTTAAACACTAGCAGAGAAACAAGGTCGTTTGTAAATTAGATATAATTAACCCGGACCTTACAATAGAGGATAAGCCGCTTAAGCATGTAACGCCGTTAATGAAGGAGCAGTTTGATAGGCATATCAAGGCGTTATTAGAAATTAGAGTCATTAAACCAAGTACAAGTAAGTATAGAACAATGGCTTTCATTGTTAACTCAGGAACGTCTATTGACCCGAAAACGGGAAAAGAAATCAAAGGCAAAGAAAGGATGGTGTTAAACTACAGAACACTAAATGATAATACTCACAAAGACCAGTATAGTTTGCCTGGAATTAATACAATCCTGAAGAAAATAAGTAATAGTAGGATTTTCTCAAAATTTGATCTAAAGAGTGGCTTCCATCAGGTTGCCATGAGTCCTGAGTCAATACCCTGGACAACGTTTATAGTGCCAGGAGGATTGTATGAATGGTTAGTTATGCCATTTGGTCTGAAAAATGCCCCTGCAATATTCCAGAGAAAAATGGATAATTGCTTCAGAGGAACAGAGGCATTTATTGCGGTATACATAGATGATATTCTGGTATTTTCTAAAAATGAAGAAAAACACGCACAACACTTAGAGGTGATGTTAGACATATGTGAAAAACACGGTCTGGTCTTATCACCAACGAAAATGAAGATCGCAGTACCAGAAATCGATTTTCTAGGAGCTCAGATAAATCGTGGAAAAATCAAGCTCCAGCCGCATATAATAAAGAAGATTGCCAATTTTGATATTGAGCAACTCAAAGAAAAGAAAGGTCTTAGATCATGGCTTGGGATACTAAATTACGCCAGATCTTACATCCCGAAACTGGGAGTTTTACTAGGACCTCTTTACTCGAAAGTTAGTCCACATGGTGATAAACGCTTGAAAGCCTCAGATATTGATCTTATCAGAAAAATTCAGGAATTAGTCCAGAATTTACCAAATCTGAGCTTCCCACTAGAGGACGCTTACATTGTTTTGGAAACTGATGGGTGCATGGAAGGATGGGGAGGCGTGTGCAAGTGGAAACCCAGAAAACATGACCCTAAATCATCTGAAAGAATTTGTGCTTATGCTAGCGGGAAATTTGATGTTATAAAATCAACGATTGATGCAGAGATACATGCTTGATGTTATAAATCCGAAATCACTTTGAGGACGGATTGCCAAGCAATAATCAGTTTTTATAACAAGTCCTCATCTAACAAACCCTCGAGAGTTCGTTGGGTGAAATTTGTTGATTTTGTAACAGGTACAGGCGTACAGGTAAACTTTGAACATATTGAAGGACGCTTGAACTCACTAGCAGATACTCTCTCTCGGCTAACAACATTTACTCTCAGCACAAAATGTCTAACAGACAACCAGGAGTCAATGTTGGAGAAGTTGGAACCAATACTGGGCGAACTAAGCAATGGAGAGAAAAACAAACAGTCAATACCGGAGGAACAAGTTCAGTCATTGCAAGAAAGAATCAAGGAAATCTTTCCGCTGACAATACAGATAAACAACATGCATACATATTCGAAGATCTCAGAAGGCCAAGCCAGAATCTTGAATCATACCAGGAGACCGCACAAAGATTGTCCGACACCAAGAAAGATTGTCCTTTGTCTGAGTGGTTAGATGAGTCACCCACTCACTTTTGTTGTCTTTTGAGACAGAGTATTGTGGATATCAATTTATTCACATGTCGATGGGGCCCAATGAGCACCCGATGTGGTAAATTAGAATCCAGACTCTTTAGTCTCTTAGCTTATAAATACCTTGTGTATTCAGAGTTGCAGGACACGCTGAGAACCAGCAAGTCTTACTTCTCTAAGTTTGACGATATTAATAAAATTCCACTTTTTCCTTTAATTCTTGTTCATATTCCGCAAATACCTTTCTTACTCTCCCGCATCGGTCGTGATCTGTGAAGTTTGAAAGCTGAGATCCTGAGATCGTACCCGAACCTGGTATCAGAGCTTAATTTTTGGTTAGTATCCTTCATGGTTTTCTAAATTCTTTCATAATTTCTAGGAAAACAGGGATGGAACGGTCAAAATTCTAATTAAGTTGAGAAGGGAAAAGGGTTAATTAATACCGAAAAGCTTGAAGTTTGGGAGACGTGTACTTAGTATAGGCGATAAAGGGGGAAAAGTACCCAAGGGAGGGGAATAGTACCATTACATTCGTAATATTAAGAAGGCACCCAAATGAATGGCTAGAAAGTTTCAATCCAACGGTTTTAAAAGCATAAAGCACGAGATCCATCTACTTCATGAAGCACGATAGCATCTATATATATATATATATATATATATATATATATATATATATATACACTCATGAATAAAGGAACAATTATACAGAAAACGGCCGATTAGTCGGAATAAACTGAAGATTAAACATTCGTTAGCACAAACACCTCTCGCAATTGATTGTACATGGCGGTTTCTTGTCCATTTCTGAATAAACGGACGACTAATCGGCTGTTAAGAGCATTTTTCAAACACTATTTTTTCATCTGACACAAGGTTGCTTCAGCGGTCAAAATAGAAGCAAATGAATAACCATGGAGAGAAGTACATGCTATAACTGAAATAGTGAACCAAAAAGACAAGTCATCATAACAGTTGTTCAATACAAACCTGTATGTCCAAGTTTGACGGGATTAGTACTGCTAATCAACTACCAAGACATTACGAAGAAGAATAGAAAATGACACATGTTTGTCATATATATATATATAGACTATAAATAGAGAAAACATGAATTCAATCAGTCCAAGATGAACCAAAATGTCACGTTATCTTGTGAGGGAAACATAAATAGCAAAAGAGAAGTTGGGTCTTGGATTCATGTCGTACAATCGATATTGTATCATTGATGAAATGCATGGCCCGTGCTTCCATCGTACAAGACATCCAAACTTGTATATTTTTTTCTTTTTCATTGTGTTTTTTCTTTTATTTTTTACAGTGAGGAGACTAAAAGGAAGTTAATGATCAAATATGAGGAGAATTATTTTTTTAAAGAAAGATAAAGGTCAAGCCTTTAGAAGAGACTAAATTATTTCTTAAATTTATAGCAAATCCTGAAAAGAGGTAGCTCCCTTTGTCTCTACAAAGTTACATCTGGAAGTACCCTTGCAAGGACAGATTTGCAAATCTATAGCAGTTCAACAAATAAACACAACAGAATATCCACTGAAACGAATTATTCCTGTTTTACTAATTTCCAAAAGCCACTATCATCAACTATCCTGAAATAGATCTGAGCGTATTTTCTCCTCTTCTCTCGGCAATTTTTGAGGCGATTGTGAGGAGATTTAGAAACAAATTAGATCTGAGCGTAAAATCAACTAGAAAGACTTGATCAAATAGTCGAGAGTTGATTACAAGTTGATAAGCAGAGATTCTGACGCGTGGCAAGGATGGAGCTGGAGTCGATTGGAGAAAAGACAAAGCATGAGATGCTTTCTGGTTTGTGCAACAATGGAGCAATCCAATTTCAACAAATTCTAAATCAAACGGTACAGACATTGACGGATCTATCAAAACAAATCTCGAAGCAATCTTACAAGGATGTTCTGACAAATGGCCCCACCACACAATGGAATGGTGTAAAAGGTAAACATGTGGAGATTGTAGATGGCGAGAATAGCAAGAAAGAAATACCGAAACATTCCAAATCAGGTCTGTCTTAATCGCTTAAGGGTTGCTTTCGGTGTGGGGAAAAGGGGCATTTTGCCAAGAATTGCAGGAATCCGATAGTATGTTTTAGATGCAAGAAAACGGGGCATAGGTCATGGCAGTGTAGTAGTGAGAGAGTTACAACTCGCTGGATACAGAAAACAGATCTGATCAAAGCTTCCTCAACTGATATACAAATCCACAAAGAAGCAGATCTGGTAGAAGAGATGAATGCAAACAAGGTGCTGATCTTCGACAACACGCCTGCTTCTGACTCGATTGAAGAGAACTTCAAAAAATGTGTGGTGATGCAAATGAGACAAGGCTATTCCAGAGAAAGAGTTGAAAATTTGCTAAGGAGAATAGCTCCCAATTTCCCATGGAAAGTTGCGGAGTATGCAAAATACAAGCTATTAGTTGAAGGTCCAGGCTGGTGGAGGGACGGGGTCCTGAGGCAAGAAGTGGCAAGAATTGAAGATGCAATGCTGAGGACATATCCTTGAAATCCATCATACGAAAACGGCTTACGATTGAAAAGCAAATGGGTAAAGGTATCTGGCTTTCCCCATAAACTCTGGAACAAACTAGAATTTGTAAGACTGGTTCAGGACTTTGGAATCATTTTAGAAATTGATCCTTCTACCTTGAATTTTACTGAATTAAAAGAGGCCAAACTGAGAATAGGGGTCTGTGTGGTGGAGGATATACCAATTGTGAGAAAGGTAATCTACATAAATGATAGGAACGAGAAATGTTGGGCTAAAGTTATATTTGAGTTTGATATGCCAGTAGATCAGATCAGGGATGGTAACAAAAGAAAAAGAGTGTGGATTAGAAAGGATTTGCAGAAACCAGCATCATCTGATCCATCAAATTACCAATCTGACCCTCCTTTGGAGGACAATAGAGAGGATGATATGTTGGATGATGAGTTTGGTGAAGAAGCAGATGAGGTAAATCAAACTGAAATGGAAATGGAGAAAGGGGAGATAGAGAAGGAAACACTAGATCAAATTAGGGATATTGATACAACAAGGGATATGGAAAAGGCATTTGATAATGAAAAAGTTGATATGGGGATTGAAGGGGTAGAGAAAGATCAAGGTATAGTGGTTGAAATACAGGAGCAAGAGGATGAAATGGTTTGTGTGAACAAGTTGGATCGATTAGAAATGAGTGTTTGTGTTACTGAAAAACAAGCTGTAGAGACTGAGAGGAGTGAAGAGAAAACTATGGAAAAGGAGATAGGGATGATACCAGTACAGTGGGAGATAAGGGAAGCATCTAATTGGTTCAGTGATCAAGAGGATTGCTATGAGGGGTTTGAAATTGAAGAAGGGCAAGTAGAGATAAGTGAAGGTGTGCAGGAAAAAACTTTCAATCAGCACTGAATGGTGAATGTAGTTGAACAGGTGGTGAATGCAGTTGAACAGGTGATGCCAATTGCCAGTCTCCCTCCTACAACTAGACAAAGCTTGAGGCTCAAAGAAAAGAATCATGAGAATTCAATGCTAGTGAAGGCTATTAACATGAAGCACAAATCGATGGAGCAACTTTACTCTCAAGGTAAAAAAGTTACTAATGACTCTATTAATTTCAAAGAATTGGATGATGAACAGGTACTGGAAATATTTCACTGCTGTGGGGTTAGAATTGCTGAGAGTAATGAAGAGGAGATAAAAATAGTCAATTTCATGAGAGCCTTGTCAAAAAATCACCTAACTCAAACCATACAGGAAATTCAAGAAAAAATTAAGAAAGTTAAAGATAAAGCGAAACAAAAAGAAATTGTGAAAGAGTTAATTGAACAGTGGAATAATAGGGGGAGTGAAATAGTTATCACATGAAAGTCCTGAATTGGAATGCAAGAGGGATAAATAAATTAAATAAAAGGAGATATATCAAAGAAATTATACTAAACAACAAGATAGACCTAATAGGGGTGCAGGAAACAAAGAGAAACAAAATGACAAAAAGGATAGCTAATACAATTTTGCCTAAGGATTTTAACTGGTTGCACCTAGATGCAATTGGTTCAGCAGGGGGGTATTATTAGGATTCAAAACAAGTGTCTACATTGAGCTATTCTCATATTATGGCATGTTTTCAATATCTATAATTCTGAGGGAAATAAATACAAACAAGATGTTGGTGTGACTGTTGTATATGTTGAAGGTTGTGTGTTTTGAAAGTTATCTTTTTTATAACGAATTTATGAATTGTTTATGATTTTAAATGTTATTATACATTTATGTTCCTTGAGATTGATATGTTATATCTTTAGAAGCGTTCAAGAAGATGCTCATGGTCTTGAACCATAGAACTCTTTAGATGAAAACATATAATCCTAAATATATTCACAATCGTGGTAATTAAAGGGAACATTATTTACCATGAAGGTTGTCATGTCAATTGAAAGTACATTGTAGTTCTATAAATGTTGATAAGTGATTATCATTCAATGACATGAGTATATAAAATGGTGATTCTTTATATACTGAACATGACCTAACTAGATGGAGCATTATATGGATTAGTTTTGTGTCATTAATGTTTCCAATGTGTCTTTGAATCTTATATATGAGACATGTAAGTTTTTCACATGAGAATTATATAATGTGATTACTATTAAAGTCCATTCAAATGATTGGAATAATATAGTAATTCGTTATGTACAACTTGTGCGGGAAAAATTTATATGTCAATATTATTATTGTCCCTCAATTATTTGAGTTATGATATTACTGGGCCCCTTGGTAAAGTGAAATTATATTGCATGCAATATAACAAATGTAGTTATACTTATAATTCACTTGAGAGACCAAGAAAATAATATAATGCAAAAATGACACGATCCTATTTTGCATATTATTTAAAATATCATGAGACAAGGATAGACACGAATTAAGTGGATCAAGCACGTAACGACTATGTCGTTTGGGAGACTATAATGTAGTGATAGAACCTCTTATAGTCCATAATATAAAGTATTTTATATTATATCCCAAGATGACGTAGATCCTTTGTAAGGTCACACCAACTGAACAGAAACAACAAGTATTTTACATTTTGAATGATGTATTTAATCTCATAATGTATGAGTTAAAATGCATGTGATAAAATGTTAAAGTAATATGTCATGTAAAATGACATGCTTAGATCATAAAATAAATTTATGAGAATATAAGTGAATATTATTTTGTATAATGTTTGAGAGCATTATAAGAATAATAAATTAATTCATATTAGAATAATATAGTAATATTATTTACTCATAAATTAAATCCTTGCAAAATATGATTAGGGAATAACAAGAGAGTAATCATAGCCATTTGTGTAAATAATTAACACAAGTGTTGCCCTAGGACTTGGCTATATAAAGAGGTATGTTTGAGATGAAAAATGACTTTTTCTCTCTCTTCCCACAATGGGATGAATAGTAATCCGTTAATAGTAACTCTTATTTCCCCTCTCTTGTGTGTAGAAAGAAAAACTCCATTGTTCTTCTTTTCCTTCTCTTGCAAGGTTTAGCCACCAAATGAAATAGCTTGTTCATTGAAAATTGAAGATCTAGATGGTTGGATCTAAGCTCTAACCTCTACATCCATCTATCTAAGGATGCTTTAGGTTGTTGTTTAGGTTCAAGGTGAACCAAGAGACAAGGGTGCTTCCATGGCCGAAGAAGGAAGACGACGGTTTCCAAGAGACCTAGAAGAGGAATCGACTCCTCTCTATGAAGAGATTTGACAATCTCTTTAGGTATAATCTTTTATCCACTCTTGTGCAAGAAATAAATGTGTTATTTTCTGTTTTGTTGATGCACAAGAGGTGTTCGATGAAATGTCATAGTGTATTCTTGCTTGCAATTGTTATATAAATAAGATCCTTTGTGTATTGAGTTAAATAGAGGCAAAAAAATTTAATTTTCGTCCTCTTGAACTTACACATGAAATCCCAACAGTGGTATCAGAGCTTAGGCTTATTTTATAGCAATTAGACTATTTAATTAATGCTAAATTAAATGCACAAGTGTTTAGTTACTTATCTCTCAAGTTTTTGTTCATAAATATGTCCCTTTTGGGTTCTTAAGACATTTAATCACTTTGGTAATTTTTGAATCACGATTTTTGTGAATCTAAAAAATTTCTACATTAGTTTATGATGTGTGGATAAAGATTCTAAAATAACATGAGGAGTTTAAACCGTTTTATTAAGGTAAACAAAAATAAGAAAAATGGGTACAGTGCTGGATTTTCTGTGTCCAGTTTTCTGTTTTGTTGAGATTCAAAATATCATATCTCAAATTTGGATGAATGGATTCGTGCATGCTATCTATCATTAGAAAGATGATGAAGCCTTGTTTCTAGAAAACTATATTTTGTAATACAAAAGTATTACGGATTTTATGTAAAGTTACAAACTACATAGGTGACAACAATCTGTTTTCCAGATCTGGAATCCTGGATTAAAATATGTTTTTCTCACAAATGGTTAACTATTTTCTGGATATCTTTATACATATAGAAAGGTACTTAAATCTAGTTTTCAGAAATGTATGGCTTGAATTTTTGGCTTGAATTTTAATTCGAAAGACACATTTTTTGACATAGAAAACACTGACTGGTGCGCAGCAGGTTGAAACTGGAAACAGTTTCTGAAATTTCATTTTTGTGAAATTTATTGTTGCACAATGATTTGTTTTGTAAAAAAATATTGTGTTAGGACTCATCCAAGTATGATTGAAAGTGATAGAATTAAAATTTTAAAATTTCAATTAACAATAATGATGATTAAGAACAAACAAGTCAATTTATGTTTTCTAAAAGTCATTAGAGAATATTGGAGATTCTTAAATGAATCATATAGAATAACATTTAAATGATAAATGTTTGTTCTATTGAATAATTGACTTTCTAAAAGGGCAATCAAGCATGACTTGTTTTGTTATTAGGCCATAAGTGAGTAAGAGTTGTGTGAGGCACTTCTCTTTGCTCGCCATGTGGAAATAACTTAGAAGTCATAGGGAATGACATTTAATTGATAAATGTTTATTCTATTGAGATTATTTTTGGGATTTAAAATAATTTAGATGGAATAATAACTTGAGAGATATGGACATAACTAAACAAGATTGAATAGTGCAGTGAGATTATACTTGTATACTAACCCTGTTTTGCAGGAGGATTGTGGGTTTGTATGGCTCAAGATTTCCAATGCCTTGTGTGTTGTAATGAATGATGTGTATGAATGTGTGTAATTGCGGCCTAAGGTGCCATTATTAATTAATTGTAATAATTAAATTATGGCAATGATGTTAGGTTGTCATTCATGTATTAATTCATTATTGGCTTGCATACCACATAGGATTTTAAATTAGGGTTATTTTAGATGTACTTTTCATTTTGCTTTAGAATAGCTTCAAAAGTAAATTGAAAATTGGGTGGGTTTTAGTAGCTTAGATGTGTTCCTTCTGAAGATGATTGATGAAGCTACAAGAATGCAAGCGGAAGCCATACAACCCACGCAGCTTATTTATTTTATGAATATGTTAGATAATTTGTATTGTTAGGCTAAGTATTATTTGGATGAATACATGCCCTACCAAAATTATCAGTCATATTTTCACTATGTCCATGAAAAATGTAAGAGTATCTTTCCTTCTCATTTTATCCACTTTAAGCTAGTAGTCGGAGATAAGCATGAGTGTGACTCTTATTACTAGAAATCGTGGAACTTGCATGGATTAGTTATTAAGCCAAAAATGAGTGGAGTTGTGTGAGGCACATATTTTGCTCATTATGTGGAAATAACTCATTCATTCTTGTTGTCCAATAAAATGAGTTTTCTTAACAAATCACCAAGATCTAGGCTTGGGTTTTGGGAAAGAGAGTTTTATTAAGAAGTTGAATTATTCTTTCTTAATGAAAACGACAAGAGTCATAAGGTTAAGTTTTACTTAAAAGTTTATGATTGGTAAATGATTACCTACCTTGACAAATATTTGGATGAGGTCTATTTATTTGAAAGGGATCTTGTGTGACTAACAAAACGGACAAACTTTAAATATTTTGTTAGTACAAATTCTTATTCATGAACAACGATATACCCTTAATAAATTTTATAGCTGTCTATATCTCCTAATTTGTTTTCTATGGTTATAAAACACCCCTTTGCTAATAACATAAAAAAAGGACAAATGAGAAATATGTCTTAACTATCGTGTCAAAAAGCAGATGATTGATAAGAACAAAGGCAATATAAAGAGCAAGACAAGTAAGATGCATCTCTTATTCAATGGCAAAGAATGGAGGAGCTCAAGAGAGCACCTCCAAGAGAAGTAAGGAGAAGGACTCTCCAAACTCTAACATAGAGCGCTTCTATTGCCACGAGAAGAGACATTTCAAAATGAATTGCCCCAAGTACAAGAATGACTTGGATAGAGGCAAAGGTTGAAAGCAAGCATCCCAATGCATACTTGTTATTGAACTAAATTTAAATTTAGTACGATGATCCAAGATTTGGTAATGATACTGAATCCTGTGCTCAGTTTATAATGTGAATGCACTGAGGGATAAAAGATCACTCTCAAAATGAGAGGTTGTGTTGAAAGTTGGTAATAGTGCAAGTATATATGTGATTATACTCGGCACCCTCAACTTACAATTGTCTAGTGGTTTGTATTTAAATTTAAAGGATGTTTATCATGTTTATACAAATGCTATCATTTATAATAAATGATACTTTGTTTAGTTAAGGATAAACATATGTTGAATGTCAATAACAAGATACTCAAGATGTCACATACCAATAAAACACTTTTTATGGCACTATGTCCTGGCCATATAAACAAGCAACACATTTTATCCACTTTAAACTAGTAATTGAGAATAAACATGAGTGTGATCTTAATTGCTAGAAATTGTGAAAATTGCATGAATTCGTTGTTAGGCCAAAAATGAGTGGGAGTTGTGTGAGGCACATCTCTTTGCTCATTATGTGGAAATGACTCATCCATGCTTGTTAACTACCAATCATGACTTTGTTATTAAGCCATGAATTAGTGAGAGTTGTGTGAGGCACAACTTTCTACTCATTATGTGAAAATGACTTGTTCATGTCTGTTAACTACTCAACATGAATTCGTTGTTAGGCCATAAATAAGCAAGAGTTGTATGAGTCACATCTCTTTGCTCATTATATGGGAATAGTTTATTCATGCTTGTAATCAATAATGTGAATCTTGTTTAACAAGAAAGATGATCAAATCATCGTTAAATGGTAAAGGTGTAAAGACAAACAACTTATTGGAACTCATAAAATGATGTATGTGGTTCTATGAATAAGAGTGCAAGAGTTGATTATAGGTACTTCATTATCTTCATAAATAATTATAGTCAATATGACTATGTGTATCTTATGAAGAATAAGAATGGATTCTTTAGAAAATACAAGAATGAAGTAGAAAATCAACTTGACAAAAGAATTAAAGTCCTACGAATTGATCGTGGAGACAAATACTTGAGTAATGAGTTTAGTACATACTTGAAAGAGTGTGGTATCATACCACAACTTACTCTACCCAAACCTCGCAGTGAAATGGTGTTTCTGAGAGAATGAATCGAACCTTGATTGATATGTTCGTTCAATGATGTACCAAACATAGCTATCTTTGTATTTTTGGGGTCACGCACTCCAAACATCAGCTCACACACTAAATATTGTTCCATCAAAATCCATTGAGAAAACTCCATATTAGTTTTGGATGGGCAAACCATCCAACATATATTTTTCTCAAAGTTTTGGATTGTGAGTCATACGTCAAGCGTATGATGTCAACTAAAATCCAAAATAAATAAATGCTTCTTCAGGAGAGATCCAAAATAAAAAGGTTACAACTTTTAGCACAAGTTAACGAATATTATTTTGTTAAGAATGGTGCAGTATTCTTAGAGAAGAAATTTCTCAAAAGAATCAAAAGCAATGGCAATAGGATAACACTTGAGAAAACTCAAGAGGATCCGCAAGTGATCATGAGATGAATGATAGCATTCAAGATGGTCATGAAATGTCACATAAAGTTCCTTTGATCAGTGGGAGTACAAACAGTCACGCTTCATAAAAGTTTGTTGAAGAGACTTATACCTCTCACCAAGTGTTCGTTCAACTCGACCCGAGCAAGAACCAAATTCACAATAAATTGTGAAAGAAGTTGAGGAGGCTCAATAGGAGTTGCAAGAACATAGTAAGCTTAGAAAGGTCAACAAGGAAAAAAAGAAGACCTGATTTTTATATGGGTCTTCATGAAGTCTTAGTAATGGATACCGAAGATCCCTCGACCTATGAAGAAGCAATGGAAAGAAAATACGGCAGACAACCATAATTCGAAATAAAATTCATGTATTGCAATCAAGTGTAGAACTTGATAGATCTTCCTTAAGGAAATAAACTCATTAATAACAAATGAGTTGTTAAAAGGGAGATGGACATGAATAGTAACATGAAAAACAAGACAAGACTTGTAATGAAAGGTTTTAGTCGAATTCAAGAGATTGACTATGACGAAACCTTTTTCACAAGTTTTCATGTTCAAATCTATTCGGATTATGCTAGGTATTGATGCATTTTAGGATTCTGAAATTTGTCAATTGAATTTCAAAATAACTTTCCTAAATGGTAAGATAGATGAGGATGTGTACATGTTACAACATCAAGATTTTGATGATCCAAAGAACAGCAACAAAGTATGCATGCTTCAAAGAGCCATTTATGGCATGAAGCAAACATTGAAGATGTGGAACAAGCGCTTTGATGAAGAGGTTAAAACTCATGGATTCATTCAAAGCAAGGAAAAACCTTGAGTATACAAGAAGGTTAGTAGGAGTCATATGTAGCTCTAGATCTTGCATGTCGATGACATATTGTTAATGAAGAATGAAGTATCTTTGATGGAGCAAACAAAGAGCTCATTGAAAATAATGTTTTTTCAATGAAAGACATGAATGAGGCTCAATATGTCTTAGAGATTAAGATATATAGAGATAGTCCCACAAGCTCATTGGCCTAAGTCAAAAAGTTTAAATTGACAAAATCTTGGAAAGATTCCGTATGGGAAATTTCAAGAAGGAAAATGTGTCAATAAAAGTGTTGTGCAATTTAGCAAGTTACAATTTGTCACAACACACAAACACATAAAATGCATGAAGAATGTTTCCTATGAATCAGTCATAGATTGCATCATGTATGTTATGGCTTGTAGACTGGATGTCGGGTATGCTCTAAGAATGACAAGTCATCATTAGACTTCATCTACTCCTAATTATTGAACTGCAGACAAGAATATTCTTTGGTACCTAAAAAGGACCAAGAATAAGTTTCTTGTCTCTGGTGGTCAAAGAGAGCTCATTGTAGAAGACTACACTGATGCTAGTTTTATAACTGATCCAGATGATCAATCTGAATACGTCCTTCTTCTGA
Organism: Eleocharis quinqueflora; assembly: GCA_964058865.1. Taxonomy (NCBI): domain Eukaryota; kingdom Viridiplantae; phylum Streptophyta; class Magnoliopsida; order Poales; family Cyperaceae; genus Eleocharis; species Eleocharis quinqueflora. Next base: position 155,664 of record CAXKVX010002069.1, on the reverse strand, counting down.
TTGTTGGTGAAGTGAGTTAGCATAGTTGGAAGTAATCAACTATGACAAACTCAATCACCTCAGCGGAAGTCATGGCGGCCGCAAAGGCAAGCAAAGAAGAATGGATAAAGAAGTATCCTAAGAAACTTAGTGCTGTCTTGTCCTATGAAGGATCCTTGGAGTTGTTTTGCTACAATAGTGCATCTATTATGCAAATCAAGGAGCCAATATCACATCATAAGACAAAGTACATGATAGAGAGTACTTCGTGACTCGAGACTTTATAGACAAAGGCAAAAATTATATTAATATGGGTAGACACAAACAACAACATAGCTGATTCCTTGAAAACGCTTTTATCGTAAGCCAAGAACGAAATTCATTTCGAGTCCATGATTCTACAAGATCATGGAGAATGTCTTGAAAACTAAATTGAAAGGGTTCTCTCTTTTTAGAGTTTATGCATATAAGAAACTTTAAAAAAAAGTGGGAGACTGAAGGTTGTGTGTTTTGAAAGTTATCTTTTTTATAACGAATTTATGAATTATTTATGATTTTAAATGTTATTATACATTTATGTTCCTTGAGATTGATATGTTATATCTTTAGAAGCGTTCAAGAAGATGCTCATGGTCTTGAACCATAGAACTCTTTAGATGAAAACATATAATCCTAAATATGTTCACAATCGTGGTAATTAAAGGGAACATTATTTACCATGAAGGTTGTCATGTCAATTGAAAGTACATTGTAGTTCTATAAATGTTGATAAGTGATTATCATTCAATGACATGAGTATATAAAATGGTGATTCTTTATATACTGAACATGACCTAACTAGATGGAGCATTATATGGATTAGTTTTGTGTCATTAATGTTTCCAATGTGTCTTTGAATCTTATATATGAGACATGTAAGTTTTTCACATGAGAAGTATATAATGTGATTACTATTAAAGTCCATTCAAATGATTGGAATAATATAGTAATTCGTTATGTACAACTTGTGCGGGAGAAATTTATATGTCAATATTATTATTGTCCCTCAATTATTTGAGTTATGATATTACTGGGCCCCTTGGTAAAGTGAAATTATATTGCATGCAATATAACAAATGTAGTTATACTTATAATTCACTTGAGAGACCAAGAAAATAATATAATGCAAAAATGACACGATCCTATTTTGCATATTATTTAAAATATCATTAGACAAGGATAGACACGAATTAAGTGGGTCAAGCACGTAACGACTATGTCGTTTGGGAGACAATAATGTAGTGATAGAACCTCTTATAGTCCATAATATAAAGTATTTTATATTATATCCCAAGATGACGTAGATCCTCTGTAAGGTCACACCAACTGAACAGAAACAACAAGTATTTTACATTTTGAATGATGTATTTAATCTCATAATGTATGAGTTAAAATGCATGTGATAAAATGTTAAAGTAATATGTCATGTAAAATGACATGCTTAGATCATAAAATAAATTTATGAGAATATATGTGAATATTATTTTGTATAATGTTTGAGAGCATTATAAGAATAATAAATTAATTCATATTAGAATAATATAGTAATATTATTTACTCATAAATTAAATCCTTGCAAAATATGATTAGGGAATAACAAGAGAGTAATCATAGCCATTTGTGTAAATAATTAACACAAGTGTTGCCCTAGGGCTTGGCTATATAAAGAGGTATGTTTGAGATGAAAAATGACTTTTTCTCTCTCTTCCCACAATGGGATGAATAGTAATCCGTGAATAGTAACTCTTATTTCCCCTCTCTTGTGTGTAGAAAGAAAAACTCCATTGTTCTTCTTTTCCTTCTCTTGCAAGGTTTAGCCACCAAATGAAATAGCTTGTTCATTGAAAATTGAAGATCTAGATGGTTGGATCTAAGCTCTAACCTCTACATCCATCTATCTAAGGATGCTTTAGGTTGTTGTTTAGGTTCAAGGTGAACCAAGAGACAAGGGTGCTTCCATGGCCGAAGAAGGAAGACGACGGTTTCCAAGAGACCTAGAAGAGGAAACGACTCCTCTCTATGAAGAGATTTGACAATCTCTTTAGGTATAATCTTTTATCCACTCTTGTGCAAGAAATAAATGTGTTATTTTCTGTTTTGTTGATGCACAAGAGGTGTTCGATGAAATGTCATAGTGTATTCTTGCTTGCAATTGTTATATAAATAAGATCTTTTGTGTATTGAGTTAAATAGAGGCAAAAAAAATTAATTTTCGTTCTCTTGAACTTACACATGAAATCCCAACATATGTACCAACTATTCAATCTAAGAAAAAAAAACTATTTCAAAGAACTAGAAATACTAAACTCTTGGTGGAAAGGTGCATGGATGTTGATTGGAGATTTTAATACAATTAGGTTTAAACATGAAAAAAATAACAATAATTTCCAGATGACAGGGGCTCAATTGTTTAACTCTTTTATTAACAAGGCAACATTGAAAGAATATACTTTGATGACACACAAATACACATGGTCCAATATGAGAAGTAGGCCATGCCTTGCATTGTTGGATAGAAGTTTATATAATGACCAATGGGAAGAGCATTACAAAAATTTAGAATTGAAAGGTCTGGTGAGACTAAAATCTGACCATTATACCCCTAATTTTAGATGAAAAAGAAGGTAAAATAGGTACCCAATACTTTAGATATGAAAAAATTTGGGAAAATGAGGAAGAGTTTAACAAATTGATGCCTCAGTGGTGGCCCCAAAGGTCTGTGTGCCAAAATAAAGCCACAACTTTCTGTAAATAGATAAAAATATTGAGAAAAAAGATTAAAGGATGGAAAAAATTATTATAGTAGAAAACATAAACAAAAAAGAGCCTTGATGCAAAAAATTGATTCATTACAAAAGGTCCAAGAAGATAGAGATCTAATGGAAAATGAATTAATAGATTACTTATCATACAATCAAGAGATTGAATTGTTGCTAGATGAGGAAGAGCAACAATGGCAATTAAGGTCTAAGCTAGAATGGTTGCTCAAAGGTGATAGAAACACAAAGTTTTTTCACCAAACTGCAAACATAAGATCAAATAGGAAAATGATTAAAGGCCTTAAGATTAATGGCCTTGTTGTACAAGATAGAGGATTAATTGAAAAGCATATTGTATGTTTTCATAAAAGCCTTTTTGGAACAGAAGGACTTACTTTTGCTGAATTGGATCAAGATTTTTGGGGTGAAACAGGTAAACTTAATCAGGAAATGCAGATAGCTTTGAGTGCAACTTTTACTGAAGAGGAGATATACAAGGTACTAGTCACATCAAAGGGAGAAGCTGCAGCTGGCCCTGATGGTATGTGTTTTTTCTTCTATCAAAATTTTTGAAGTGTATTCAAAAAAGATATCTTACAACTATTTGAAAGCTTCTACACAGGAGAGTTATATGTCAAAAAACTAAATAAAGCTATGGTGTGCTTAATTCCAAAATTGCCAAATGCTGAAGAGATAAAACAGTATAGGCCTATATCATTGATCAATTATATATACAAATTTATCACAAAAGTTATAACAACCAGACTAGAGCCTGTCACTAATGAGATACTAGACCAAACACAGGCTGCCTTTTTGAAAAATAGATTTATATTAGATAATGTTATTTGTGTTTCAAAAATAGTCCATTTTACTAAGAAATCAAACAAACAAGGGGTAGTGTTGAAAATTGACATTGAAAAAGCATATGACAGAGTTGATTGGGGCTTTTTATTAGAATTGTTAAAAGCCAGGAAATTTCCTATCATCTTCATAAAATGGACTAAAAGCTTGTTATAAGGTGGGGAATTATGCATAAATATTAATGGGGAGAGAACAAATTATTTTGAGATCAAAAGAGGGCTAAAATAGGGTGATCCCATGTCTCCCATTCTATTCAACTTAGTTGCTGACACACTGAACTGCATGCTTAATAAAGCTAAAATGAAAGGGTTGATCAGGGGTATTGGGCCTGTGTTAGAGGGTGTAGGACAAATAATGAATATGCATTATGCTGATGATACAATTATAATGTGTGAGGCAAATTTAGACACAATCCAGGCTATCAAATGGGCTTTTATTGGATTTGAAGCTTTGACTGATATGAAAATTAACTATGAAAAATGTCAATTGTACCCCATAAATATAGAAATTGAAAAAGCCCAAATTTTAGCAGAAGCCTTTGGTAGTCAGGTAGCCAAGTGGCCCATGTTATACTTGGGAATTCCAATCCATTAGAGAAAAATTAGATATAGAGATTGGGAAGACATAATAGATAGATTTGAATCAAAATTACAAAATTGGAAGGGAGCTCTTCTCTCAATGGGTGGAAAAATAGTTTTGCTGAATAGTGTGTTATCTTCCATGCCCTTATATAGAATGAGTTTCCATGTGATGCCTGTTAAAGTTAGAACTAAACTAGATCAAATTAGGAAAAAAATTCTTTGGCATACTGGTAAGAAGAGAAAATACCACTTGTGTCATTGGGATGAAGTTTGTAAAACAAAAGACAAAGGGGGCTTGGGGGTAATCAATTTGAGAGATATTAACATATCATTGATGTGTAAATGGATGTGGAGGCTGTTAGACCTCAATTGTATAGGGTGGTGAAAATAAATATTGATAACTAAATATAGTACAAACAACAATAAACAAAAATGGTTAGACTTCTAGACTAATTTGCAAAAATTCAAACTGATAGTGGAAGCAAATAGGCAGATTGAATTAGGCAATGGGAAAGATACAAAATTTTGGGAAGATAAATGGATGGAGGAGATACCTTTCAATATACAATATTATGGATTATACAATATATGTAATCAGCATCATTGTATAGTAAATGAGATCTTAACTGGTAAAATCAAATTAACCTTCAGAAGAATTTTGACACAGAATTAGGCTATAGAGCTGATGGAACTATAGAATCGTGTTGTGAGTAAGTTGCCTCTAACAGAGGATAAGGACATGGTGCATTGGATCAACAAAAAAGGCAAAGTTTCATTAAATAAAGCAATGTATAACTGGATTAATGATAGAGGGGTTTCTAAGCCCAATTTTCAAGTGATTTGGAAGATACGGGTGTAGAATTTCATGATGCGAATCGGGTAAAAATTAAAAAAATTTATCCGATAACATCTAGGATTGTTTCATTATTGCTAATTTTACTTCATTTGTTTGCATCACTAATCACAATCATATATGTTCCTAAAAGATGAATTGTGATATCATATCTATGGTCTTTAATGTAGCTCTATTCCTCTTCGGTTCACCTTGAATCCGAAACAAGAACGGCGTCGAGTTCGTGCTAGCGTCCTCTTCGTCCGCTCCTAACTTTATCTCTCATTACGTAATCGATTGCTTAATCGATAAATATTTAGCAAATCTTTAGAGGAAGAGAAAAACTTAGTTGAAGTTGTAACCCCATAATCTCTGACTAAATATGATATTTATAGGCTCTAAACATCATATCAAGACTCTTCAAATTCCTTTAGAAATTAAGGTATTTATGAAATTTAAACCGGCACATTAACTGCTGACCTTTTAGCACTAAAACTGTCATAACTTTCTCTGAAAAACTCCAAACGACCTCAAATCTTCACCATTGGATTCTACACTTCAAGAGCTTCAATTTGCATAGGTCATTTATCCAGATTGGTTAACGTTTGACCTTTCAAATTCCTGTTTAAAGGAGCCTTAAAATCTGACCTGAATTTGAGGCCATAATTATGAATCTCTTCTCTATCTCTTTATTTGTTAAATAAATTATATTAGGCTTTGGGCAATAAATAAATTTATATCTCATAATAATATTCTCATATTATTATAATAATGAAACTTATATTATATACTCATAATATACACTCTTCAATAAATTTATTTTCCCGCTAGGAAATCACATCACGTGACATAATATTTTAATAATTCCAATATGTACCTTTATTTCATGCAACATGAAATCTCATACATAAAAATAGATTAAAATATTTATTGTTTCTCGTTCAGTTGGTGTGACCTATGTTGAGGATCTATGTTATGTTGGCAATGGGATAAAACATTTTATTCCATAAACTATAAGCGATATTCTAGCTATACATTACAGTTACCCAAATAACACAGATGTTTAGTAAATCTTTACAAAACACGATCCTTCTAGTAATGTTATCATTAACATTACTTGTACTACACTTCAGTTATATTGGATCCATTTATAATTCTACTTTACCAAGGGACCCACAAAATATCATTTCTCATTATTAATGAGTGGCAATGATGCTCTTGACATATACCATTTTTCCGCACAAGTTATATATAAAGGACTATTACTTTGATCACTACTTGTTGTAAGTAGCTTTTAATAATAATCACGTTATACATCACTCATGTGAAAAAGATACATGTCTCAATCTTAGAATTAAAGACACGATAAAAACATCAATGACACAAACACAATCCATATAATGCATTTATCTATTAGGTATGTTTAATATATGAAACATTTCATATATTCGTGTTATTAAATGATAATCTTTTATCAACGTTTGCAAAACTACAACGTACTTCTAATCAACACGACAGTTTTATATGGCATATTATTGTTCCTGCTAATATTCAAAACATGTAAACATTTTAGAGTTGTATATTCATTATATTTAGAGTTCTGCGGTTCAAGACCAAGTGCATCTTCTTGAACACATCTAAATATGAATATAAAACTCATTGAACAAGATGTGGATAACATCCAATTCATAAATATAACATAAAAGTAATCAGCAAAAGATAACTTTTAGAACACAAATCTAACAACAGGTCCCCCTGAAGATACAGGTCTTCTTGTGGTTGCTTATTAAAAATAAAATACTGGTTAAATAAAATTTGGTGAAAAGAGGGTGGAAAGGAGATGATAAATGTGTTTACTGTGATGACTGTGAGACAATCAACCATCTTTTCTTTAGGTGCAACACTAGTAAAAGGGTTTGGGAATGGGTAAGGATACAGGGACCAAAACCCCAAGGAACTTGAATGATTTGCACAATAGTTTGTTACAGCTGTATAGAAATGAGATAAAAATTCGCCTAAACATTTATGCTGCTGTGGTGTGGACGATTTGGATAGATAGAAATGACTTAGTTTTTAATGATGCAAGAAGTAAAACTGTTGAAAGCAAAATATTTTTCGTTGTATTGGGCAGGATTGAATGGAGAAAAGATAAAAGAAGGAATAGGCAGATGGTGATAGAGCAAAAATGATGAAGATTGCAAGCTACTGCAGGTGGGCGCTGGGAGTGCATAATTCAAAATGCTGGAGCTTAAACATTTTAGATTTCAGGAACTTGTTGTTTGAGATTTAAGATCTTTTAATACTCAATGTTGGATAAAAGATAGTCGAATGCTTGTAATAATGATGGAGTTAAATCCTAATAGATAGGGTGGATGCGTCGGTACCTAAGATAGGGGTACCGACGTAGTCTCTGTCCAGTTGGACGAGTGAGATCTTAGGTACCGACACAGTCTCGGTCCAGTTGGACGAGTGAGATCTTAGGTACCGACGCAGTCTCGATCTAGTTGGACGAGTGAGATCTAGGGTCTAAGTACTTACAGTTAAGTTAGTTGTAAAAAACTTCGTTTCAATGAAATGAAGTGGCAAGGTGTCTTCCCTGACTTGTTTTAAAAAAAAAAAAATTCCAAAGTGGATCCTTTCATCACTTATTTCTAATTAAACTTATAGCATCACACGGATATACATTCTACTTTAACTAATAAAAAAATTACATAATAAAAGTACAACATACATACACACTGTAGTAGAACCAATTTGAATTTCTTTTTTACATAATAAAGAAAAAGAAAAAAAAGTGCATATACAAGGCTAAAAATCTTTCATATGCTTTCTTTTGATATAGAGCCCTATGTTACAAATATACCATAAGATGATAGCATCCTTCAGTGAAAAAATATATCTATCCTTCCACAATCTTTCTCTCACTATTACTAGATACAGCGTGGCCCCCGGTGTGAGTGGCGAAAGAAATGCTGATGTATTCAAACGATCCAAAATTGACCTTGTTATTATATATAGAATCACTGAGATAGCAAACGGAAGTATATAGTTTTCTTCCTGATTTTTTGTTCTTTTCTGGGAGAGAGCACACATGATTAGTACACACAAAATCTATACACGCATCATCGATCTTCATCAGTTTACACTTTACAGATATATACAACACACATTTATATATAGCGTATGGTAGGAAGCTGGTTGGGTGTTTGGTCCCAAGGGATTATATATTTGAGCAACAAACACAGAAATATTTCATCAGTGAAAATTTTCTTTGAATGAGGTCTCACTCGTTATTCCCAAGCAGTAGGACCCTCTGGTGGCAGAGGAGGCAAGAAATGATGGTGGATTCCCATTGCATGATCATCATTGGTTACAACAGACCCACCTCCAGCTCCACCTGATGTCTCTCCTCCACTACCCCCTGAGGTGTCGGGATTAAGCAAAATTGAAAGCTCTTCCATTGTTTTCTCAATCACAGAGTCTTTCAGTTCTGATTTTAGCGTCATGTTATTCAGCCCTGAATTGGAAAACTGTCTATTGTTATATTGATTTGTTTAGAATGATAAAAAGTAAAGTTATATGACTATAGAATATAAATAATTGAAATATGAAATATGAAGATTAATAATGGAGAAGTTTTGTGGATTTAGAATACATGTCTTTGCTACAATAGTAAGATGCTAAAGAAATATGTAATGAATTTTGATGAAAAAGCCATCGAATCAGCAAGAACAACTACACAATGCATTATTTGTTCTATATACTAAACAGCTAATATTTAATTATTGCAATAAATCAAGTAACACAAAAAATATGAGAATGAGACACACCATGAGTACAATCTGGGCCGACCCACTTGTTCCCAAGTTCTCCTTGCCGGTTCATACCACCAATGTTTCCTCCGACATTAGCCGAATTGCCATTTTCCCAGTTTGTCTGCTCTGCTGGTATGAGTTGTGGCATATCTGGTAAAGATGGAACCCTTTGCAAATTTTGCAATCCAAGTCCTGACTGTGTGTCAAAAATTGTTGCAGCAGTACCAGTTGAATTCCCCCTAGGAACTTGCCCTGAACCAATTTGAGTTTGCTCTAGGTACATCTGAGATGAAGGAATTTCACTCTTTATGGGATAAGGAGGCATCATAGTAGATGAGTTTGTACTGAAATTTGTTAATCCATAGTTCATTTGTGACCTAAATGCAGTTGCATTCTGCCCACTGCTTGCAAAGGAGAGCATAGGCATTTCAGTCTGGATTTGGTTTGTGAAGTTCTGGTAACTTCGGAAGTTCTGATTTAATAAAGGATTTGCACATATACCATTAGAGTGTGCATTTGAAAAATTCAATTGAGATGGCTGCAAGAGAAATTGTGCATTGGCACCAGTGAAATTAGTGTTCCGGTTATCAGAAAATGTGGCGATTTTCTGGTTGATTTTACGGCTTATTCCAAGCTCTCGTTCAACTTCTGCCGGATAAGGAGTTAAACCTGCGCGCTGTCTACGCTTCAAACGGGTATTCCAATAATTCTTTATCTCGTTATCTGTTCTTCCATTCAACTGCAACATTTAAGAACATCAAGTTCATTGTATGGAATTAGAAACCATAACCTCTATATATATGTATGATCTGTTTGAAATTGTATTTTAGCACAATAATTTTCTGAATACTCACATGAGTTGCGATACGTGCCCACTTGTTACCAATTCGAGCATGCAATCTCAAGATAAGCAATTCCTCTTCAGGCGAAAAGGGGCCTTTTTTAAGATTAGGCCTCAAGTGATTAGCCCACCTCAAACGACAACTCTTGCCGCATCGTGCCAAGCCGCTGCTTCTCTGCACTGCATTCCAATTGCCTTCGCCGTATCTCCTGACATGCTCTACCAAAATCGCATCCTCGGCTGCTGTCCACGGACCCTTTCTGAGCCCCGAATTCACTCCATTTGTATTATTTGTAACGTGGCCTCCATTCATGGTGACATTTTGTCTTTCTTCATTGGCTCCGCTTGCGCCAGCTGTGCTGCTGCTATTGTTGTTGATGCTATTTTTCGTCATATAGGCACGATACAAACAACTTTTTTTGTGCTATCCGTCTAGCCCCTTATTTTTTGAAGATAAACAAGAAGAGGAATAGGACGTTACGTACTTCCTCTTCTCTTCTTGCTTTCTCTCTCTCCCTCTTTGATACTTCAATTTTTCTTAGAATATTGGTTGTTTTGGTTTGTTAAAATATAGGGGAAGAGAGGAGGCAGATAGTTATAAATTTTTTCTAAGCATGGTTATTATTGGTTATTTTTTGGGTCAAGCCCTTATCAAGAAGGGAACGAGACGATTGAAAAAAGAAGAGATTATTATTGATAGATTGTGTTGATCATATACATGCTCCAAAATGGAATTGTGGAGAAATGGGGGGGTGAAAGGTGCAAGGAAGCTATTGGAACCTAGAGGGAAAGCTTGAGAGGCAAGAGGATTCTGAAAGGCTAATTATAGAGGGTGGTGGAGCTTCAAATTCGCGCAAAAACCACTCTGATCCGAATTGAATGATGCATACCTAAATCATCCTCCATGCATCCAACAAAGAACTGATTTGGATACAACAATTATAAGCGAAATATTGTAATTCTAAACATGGAAAGCGTGTAAGATGGGTTAACTTCTAGCTGTGTTTGAAATTTGTATGTTTGAATAATTTTAATTAGTATATATATGTGATTCCTTGAGACAAAGTTAACTTTTGTTCTTTTCGAGTTTGCATTTCAATTTAAAAGTTAAAAAATAGATATTTTCTGATAACTAACCAAAACTTTGCTGTGAGTAGCTAGATTCAAGAAATGCCTTTTACAGACATTTGAGACAAATACGCACGTACATACACATTCGTATTACGTATATTTTAGAGTGCTTGTACATCTTTTTTTATTGAAAAAGAAGAAATCTGCTTCTACATCATTTCTTCTCCGACAGATCGTGCTTGTACATCTTAATCAAACTATATATATACAGCACGCAAATATCCTTTATTTGTTGAAAGGAGTACATACTGCGAAGCACTGATAATCTAGCTACGTGCATATAGTACAAGCCTAAGTGAAATATATACTTGTATACTGTCATTATCAAAATTTCTATACTTGTTGGTTGTTCCTTATAAATTATCAAATGGTGTCAATATTTTTTAATTTTCTTTTAGTTATAGAGCTAGATTAATCCATATAATACATACAGGGCTCCATTTTTAGAATATTAATTACTTCTAAAAAACTTTTAATTAGATTCTGATTTCTGAAATAAAAATAAATTAGTTGGGTTTTATCCAAACAGGCAATGTATTACATTTATGTGCGATTGTTAGACTATTTTGTGTACTTTCAGGAATACCAAAAGTTTTGTGCAATAACAAATAGGAGATCTTGATTAGATTAAGGATTTCTGTTACTAATGTCAAACATCACAGTTTCAGGTCAAGGGGAAAAAACCCAACGTCGCATTAGAATTTTGGTATAATGGTAGTTAAATTTTAGTTTAACAAATAGCTTTATTTGCATGCAAGTAGGACTCTTTTTGGCGTCAGTTTACCGTTCAAATTAGATGTAAAACGATTAAGGCTTGAAGCACTAGATTTGACTGAACTACTTTTTTCTGATCTACTACTTAGAAACTGTTAATTTACTGTTGGGGTCAAGCATGAAACACTAATCCCGGATTATGGTCTTGATAGTTAATTAGCTTAGTTAGTCGAGTAACTAACTTTCGTATTCAAACCTTTAATTCATATGTGTGCTTACTTTGTGGTCATTGCTTTATTTAACAAAACTGAAGTCCATGTATATACCAGTCTTCAACAGAAATTATATATACCGCGCGCGATTGTCATTGGAGCATGACCGGTTAGATTTCAGTTCAGTGTATGGAAGATGATGCAACCCTAGAGTCATTTTTGGAGCAAAATAGTCTCATAGAGGCGTGCGTTACTGTAACGCTTGGTCAACCCGTCCCAACGGGTCCCAATCCGTTATAATGGATTTCTAAAGGAGATTGGCTCACAAGACAGTCAGAGAAACATAGAAGAACAGTTCTGGAAAGCTGAGACTAAGCAGCAGACATCAGAAACCCTCCCCCAGCAAACATCAAAAACCCTCTCCCAAGCTTTCAAGCATCTAATTGAACACAAGAAAAAGTCAAAGAGCCTTCTCCTTCAGCTACCTAAATAAGAGAGAATTATCATAACATCTATTGTCTTATTGTCAATCTGAGAAGAACTTGATTTACCTAGAGGGGGGTGAATAGATACACAATGCAATTCTAGAATTATTTTTGCAAATTTCACAATTCAAATTCAATTTCAATTAGAACCAAATCACCCAACCTACTCAAGATAATTAAATTACATAAAATTAAAGTAAAGAAAGTAGAAAGATCAAACAGTGCGTAGAACACGTGACACCGATATGATAACGGAGTTTGGTTATTGACGATCCTACATCTCCGGAACTCCCGATCTCCCGACTTGGTAATAAAATCGAGCCGTATGCACTATCACCAAATAGAATTCTTCACAAGGACCGAGATCTAGCTCTTTACACATGAAGATTAGAGACTAGATCCGTACAATGAACACAAAGCACAAGAAAGTAGTATAGCAATGATCTCTCAAATCTCACAAATATTTGGCTAATTTTGAGTCAATTAAACTTGAGAATTTTGAGAGTTATTAGAGAGCTTTTAGAGGTTTAGTAATGGAGGCTACTAGGATTTTAGATTTTGCAAAGATGTATTAAGAAAGAAGAAAGAGGTTGTATATATAGCAGCAGCAAATAACCTTCCTAAACAGGGGATTTCGTCCCGAACCGTTATAACGCTTGGTAACCGTTATAACGGTTAGTACAAAATCTTGCAGTTTCTAGGTTGAGTCAATCAAACCGTTATAATGCTTGCCAAGCGTTATGTAACGGTTGTCTCTGGAACAAAACGGAGCACATATCAAATTCAAGTATTTGATCTAACCGTTATAGCGCTTAGAAATCGTTATAACGGTTGAACCAAAGTAACAGGATTTAGGTCTAGGATGAACCTAACCGTTATAACGGTTGGTAACAGTTGTGTAACGGTTCGTTCTGGAAAAAAGTAAACATTTGGTATTGCAATTACCGTTATAACGGTTAAGAAGGGTTATAACGATTAGTACAAAATATGGATTTTCTCAAGCTTAGTCATACCCATATTAACCAAATTTGATTTTACATATGAATTAACTTTAAACTTATTTAAATCTTTATTTGCTCCATATGCTCATGTTGCACTCTACAATCTTCCGAATATCCATTTTTGCTATATAGTCCCTACAACAAACTCAAAACACACGAACGAGGTAAAATTCAAGATTATTTTGCAAATCGACAAATAAGAGACATTGTTACATTGTTAGACACAACAATCTCCCTCTTTTGTCGATTTGCAAAACTAGCGACTATATGTGCCTGTATATGACCTTTAAAGCGCGTTTAACTTCTCCTCATTTTGGAAATCGAGCAAAAGATTTTGATAATTATTAAGGAAATCTCCCCCTTAGTCAATGCTCAAATGATTTTGCAAACCAACATATAACTTATATTAGTTGCTCCCCCTCAATTTATGCATATTGAATTTTAACAATTTTAGCACCACATATATGTTACGCTCCCCCTCAATCGTTGACATGTTGCACATATAAAGGCTTATGAATAAAATATAAAAATTAAAGCAAGCAATCAAGTAAGCAAAGAACAATATCTAAAGCAAGCAAGTCCAACATGATGTACGGTACATACAAATAAAAACGAAAAACACAAGCACAAAGTCATAAGTCACACATAGTAATACATAGGTCTAATCTCAAATGAAATATAAAGATAAGTCCTAAAAGCACGAAACCCTAAGAACTAGGTCTCCATGTCATCACCACCGTCACCAACGCCACCGTCGTCGTCGCCGTCATTATCGTCGCCATCATCATCACCGTCTCCATCGGCCGGTGCAGATGTATCCCCCTCTTCATCGTTGTATCCAAATCGTTCATAGTAACGAGATTGGAGATCAAGGTGAGAGTCGTAGAGGGTAGAGAATTGACCTTTTGCCCATGCACAAAACTCATTTTGATTTGATTCGATCTGATCGCACTTCGTGTTAATCTCATTGCAAGTAGTGCGAAGCTCACCTAAGACCGTGAGAACTGCTTGTTCAAACTCAAGAGATTGCTGCGGTGCGGCGTGAGTCGAGGAGGAGATAGAGGAGCGGGTTTGTTCGGATCCCAGTATTGGTTTACTCGTGCATTAGGCTGTTGTATCCACAAATTCTTATCGTCCGATTTTGGATGATAAACAAGTCCACCGGTTCCTTGCCCACGACCATCTCCAAAGTCATGTGATGTGCAAACCCAACCATGCGCGTCCACAAATTAATAGGTTTCGTGAGATCAATGTTGGGTGGAAACACAACTCATTGGCCTTTAGTATCTTGTGAATGAGGTTTCCGTAAGGAAGAATCCTTTGTGTATCCTTGCAAGCGATAATCATGTGCTTGATTATGACAAATGGGATGTTAAAGGTTCGGGAACCCTCTAGTAGTTGGCGAAGATAGAACACCCCATTAAACTCAATGTTGGACTTAACCCCACCTTTCAGAGTTACAATATGATGGAGAAACATGTAGGCTATGCGGTGAACACGAAACCTAACAACGGGACACGAAACCATTGTAGGTAATCATGGTGGCATTCTTCGGGTTCACCCGGCCAATTTCTATTCAAGTATAGCTCCTCACCCTCATTAGGAAGGCCTAACCATGCGGCCAAAGAGTCCAATGTCACCACTATTTCTTTTCCACATACATAAGTTTTGAAACCGAATGGTTCTTTGGTGATTTTCAGATTGGCATAAAAAGCTTGAACTACAACCTCATTGTAATGCTCATCACATTCAATTATTGCCTGTAAGCCCCACCTATCGGTATATTCTTTGATCTTTTCCCTTTCGAACGACTTATCAATTCTCCCACAACAAATAAAGTAGAAGCATGAAAAGCTTGGTCTTTTCGCAAGTGCCTTGTACTTGGAAAAAGCTTCATCATCCCGGAAGAGATAAATGTTACCTCGTATGGCGTTAAGGCTCAGCCTAATCGAAGCAAGGGTAGAACTTTGACCAGCGTTTGATCCATTGCGTGTTCGCTTGTAGGCGAGCATCTTGCGACCCATTTTCTTCTTGGCGCCTTCTTCACTGGCCATGGAGATGAAGGTTTGGAGATGAAACCCTAGGTTTGTGAATGGAGAGGTTTAGGAGAGAATAGGTGAGACGAGTGGGTGAAATAGAAGGAGAAGGCTTAGGAGAGTTGAGATCTTGAAGAAATTTAGGGAAGAATCAAAGGGAAATGAGGTTATTTGGAGTAGAGAGGTGTAAGGTTTGGAGAGAAAGAGGAAAGACTCGAGTTGGAAATGAAAGGTTGGGAGAGGAAGAGGGCTGTCGAACTAAAAAGGCATCTCTGGAAATCGCGAACCGTCATAACGCTTCACAACCGTTATAACGGTTAGTTGAAAGGTTTAGTTGTGAATGAGGTAACCATTATAACGCTTACCAAGCATTATAACGCTTAAGTACAAAGTTGAAAGATTATGCCTGACGATACTTTTAGTTACTTAGAGGGGGGTGAATAGGTACACTAAGAGATTCTAGGGTTCTTTTTGCAAATTTGCACAATTCAATTTCAATCTCAATTTATACCAAATCACTAAATCTACTTAAGATAAATAAATTGCAGAAATTAAAAATAAATAGAGTTTAGGAAGATCAAACAGTGCGTAGAACGCGTGACACCAAAATGATAACGGAGTTCGGCTATTGACGAGCCTACGTCTCCGGTACTCCCGATCCTCCGACTTGGTAATAGGATCGAGCCGTTTACACTAACACCAAAGAGTATTCTTTTACAAGGGTCGAAATCTAGCTCTTTACACACAAAGATAAGAGACTAGATCCGTAGGAAGTGCACGAAAGCAATATAAGAACTAGAGCTACAAAATATCTCAATTTCACAAGTTATTTGGCTAATTTAGAGTATTTGAGCTTGAGTTGTTTTTTACTTAATCAATAGCTTAGAGAGAGATCAATAATGGAGGCTGCTGCTAGGGTTTTGAATATTGCAAGAGAAGAAGAAAAAATGGTAACAAAAATCAGATTATATAAATCACCAGCCAAAATCTTTCCAAAATAGTGTTTTCCGGGTTTAACCGTTATAACGGTTAGTTCAAAATTTCAGGAGTCTTGGACAGTATGAACTAACCGTTACATAACGGTTAATAGCCGTTATATAACGCTTGTTTCTGGAAGTTGAATTCTGAGTTTTGAGAAATAATCGAAATGAGTATTTGAGCTAAGCATTATAACACTACAAAACCGTTATATAATGCTTACTTCTGGAAGATGAGTTCTGAGTTTTGAGAGATGGTCAAATTGAACATTTGGACCAAGCGTTACAATGGTAAACAACCGTTATATAACGCTTGCTTCTGGAGTGAAAATCTAAGGTCTGAAAAATTAATTAATCAGGACATTGAGCCAACCGTTATAACGGTTACTGACCGTTGTATAACGGTTGGATCTGGAAAATTGTGTATTCTGGACTTGGTTCGAAGGAATGCCTCATAAGACCTAACCGTTATAACGGTTAACAACGGTTATATAACGGTTAGTTTTGGAAAATTATTTTCTCAAGCTCAATTATGCTAAACCAGCCAAATTTACATTTTAATTAACTTAAACCTATTTGAATCTTGACACCTTTAATCCGCATGTTCGTGTCTTTAAGTTGCATGTCCAAATTTCCATTTTACAATATAGTCCCTACAACAAAACTTAAACACAAGAAAGGTAAAATTCAAAGTTGTTTTGCAAATCGACAAATACGAAGATATTGTACACAACAATCTCCCATTTTTGTCGATTTGCAAAACATGTATATAGCCATTTACGCATGTATTTTACTTCTCCCCCTTTTTGAAAATCGATCAAAAGGTTGCATTTCGTGAAAGCTCCCCCTTAATCATTGCATACGAGATATAGAGCTTAAGTCATCGTATGCATCTAATTATGCTCCCCCTCAATTTTTGCCATGTTTTAAAGATATGCATATACACAAGTATAGATAGAAGAAGAGAGAGAGTACAAGCAAAATGCAAATTGTCATATTTAGTAAAGCAATAGTAGGTCCGACATAACACAATAGTTTAAAACAGTTTAAAACAGACAAGTTCAAATTACACTACTTAAGCACTTAGTAATAATAAAAAAAATGACATAGTCTAAGTCTCCATGTCATCCCCTTTGAAGCCATCATCACCATCGGCATCGCCATCGTCATCATCATCGTCGTCACCATCATCTCCATCACCATCCGAAGGAGGAGCCAGAGCGGAAGTATCATCATCTTCGTCATTGTATCCGAACCGTTCATAGTAGCGAGATTGAAGATCAAGATGTGAGTCGTAGAGATTAGAGAATTGGCCTTTGGCCCAAGCACAAAATTCATTTTGGTTGGATTCAATCCAATCGCACTTGGTGTTAATCTCGTTACATGTGGTACGGAGCTCACCCAAAGCCGTAAGAACGGCTTGTTGAAATTCTTGAGTGTATTGAGGAGGGGTGTAGGACGAGAATGATACATGAGGTGGAGATGGGGGATTGGTGTTGCTTGGGTCACGGTATTGATTCACCTTAGCATTTGGATAACTAAGCCAAGTGTTCTTGTCTTCGGGTTTCGGATGAAAAACTTGTTTCCCGGTCCCGGGAGTGCGACTGTTTCCCAAATCGAGGTAAGTGCTTACCCATCCGTGAGCATCCAATTTATTCCATAGATTTATTGGTTCGGTTAAGTCTAGATTTTCCGGAAATACTACCTCATTTGCCTTGAGAATTTTATGAATTAGGTTGCCATAAGGTAGGATACGTTGGGTGTCCTTGCATGCGGTGATCATATGTTTGATTATTACAAAAGGGATGTTGAACACCCGGGTTCCCTCAAGCAATTGGCGAAGGTAGAATATGCCATTGTACTCAATGTTGGTTTTGACCCCGCCCTTTGGAGTTACAATATGGTGTAGGAACATGTATGCAAGACGATGAAGAGCCGGAACTTGGTTGAGTAGAAAGGTCTTTTACCAAGGGCAAGATGGGGAACACGAAACCATTCTAAATATTGGTCATGAGTCTCTTCGGGTTCAGTCGGCCAACCACGGTTTATGTACACTTCCTCACCGTCATTAGGGAGATTAAGCCATTCGGCTAGAGAGGACAAAGTTATGACAATTTCTTTCCCACATACATAGGTTTTAAATCCGAACGGTTCTTTGGTGATC
The DNA here is from genome assembly GCA_964058865.1 of Eleocharis quinqueflora. Taxonomy (NCBI): domain Eukaryota; kingdom Viridiplantae; phylum Streptophyta; class Magnoliopsida; order Poales; family Cyperaceae; genus Eleocharis; species Eleocharis quinqueflora. The sequence goes on along the minus strand of CAXKVX010002069.1, from coordinate 137,237 downwards.
TTAAGATTGGCATAAAAGGCTTGAACCAAAAAATCATTGTACGGTTCATTACACTCAATTATAGCCCTCATCCCCCACATATCGGTGTACTCTTGAGTCTTTTCACGTTCAAAACCCCTTTCCAGTTTTCCCAAAATTACAAAGTAGAAGCAAGAAAAACTTGGCCTTTTGGCCAACGCCTTGAATTTTGCAAAGGCTTCATCATCTCTGAACAGATAGGAATTACCTCGTGAGGCGTTGATGTTGGCGATAGGAATAATTGAACCCGAGTTTTGGCCGATGCTCAATCCATCACGATTGCGCTTGTAGGCGATCACCTTGCAGTTCTTTCCCTTGCCACTTGCTCCTTCTTGAGATGCCATGGGGTTTTGTTGAAGTTTTGGCGAAGAAACCCTAGGTCGGAGTTTGGAGTGAAGAGGATGAGATAAGTGAAGAGAAATAAATGGAGAGTGGAGAGAAGAGATGGGAGAAGCAAGATCTTGAAGGATTGGGAGAGGAGTGAGAGAGAGGGTGGAATTTTGTAGTGGGGTAATGGAGGTTTTAGAAGAGGAAGAGAAAGAGACGAATGGGTGTGAATTTGGGAGAGAAGGAGAAGGGTTCGGCAGTTAAAAGGCGCTTCTGAGTTTTTCGAACCGTTATAACGGTTACAACCGTTATATAACAATTAGGTTTAAATTTTGAATTTCGCAGCTTCTTTTGACTTAACCGTTATAACGCTAACGTAGTATATAACGGTTATATCTGGAGAGATGAGAAGTTAGGCCGTTTAGCACTCAAGCCTAACCGTTATAACGCTATGGGAGCGTTATATAACGGATGTCTTTGGAGAATTTTGAATTTCGATAGGTTTGAAAAGGCTAAACCAACCGTTATAACGCTAGTACAGCGTTACATAACGGATGTCTCTGGACAATTTTTGGATTTCGATAGGATTTAAATGTCTGAACTAACCATTATAACGCTACTGAAGCGTTATATAACGGATGTCTCTGGAGAATTGCTCAATTTTGACAGGCTTTGAAAATCTGAAATAACCGTTATAACGCTAGTGAAGCGTTATATAATGGATCTTTCTGGAGTTTTGAACAATTTAGACAGGATTTAAAAGTCTGAACTAACCGTTATAATTGTTATAATCGTTATATAACGATTTGTTCTGAAAACTTATATAAACTTAAGAATTGAACTGTGTTACTAATGGGATTCGTTCAAGGCTTTTTCAAGAACTGATTTGATGCTAATGAAGTGCAAGCATCCCTAGTTTAAAGCGTAATTCACAATGCAATTGACTTTGAAGTGGTTTTGTGAATATATCAGCAATTTGATTTTTGGTATCAATATATGGCAATTCGATGTCACCTCTTTCAATATGATCTCGAATGAAATGATGCCTAATCTCTATATGTTTCGTACGAGAGTGAAATACCGGATTCTTTGAGATTAATATTGTGCTTGTGTTGTCGCACATAATTAGGACTTTGCGGAAGCGTAAATCGTAATCGTTCAAGGTGTGTATCATCCACAATAATTGAGTGCAACAACTTCCGGCGGCTACGTATTCGGCCTCGGCGGTTGATAGAGCTACAGACGTTTGTTTTCTACTTGACCATGACACAAGGGATCCACCTAAAAATTGACATGTGCCACTCGTGCTTTTTATATCCATTCTATCTCCGGCGAAGTCGGCATCCGTATATCCTACGAGATCAAGTTCCGATTGGCAACCATACCATAGACCTAAATTCAAGGTACCTTTAATATATTTGAGAATTCTTTTTATGGCTTTCATGTGTGACTCTTTAGGGTTTGCTTGAAAACGAGCGCAAAGACAAACCGAAAACATTATGTCGGGCCTACTTGTTGTTAAATAGAGTAGACTACCTATCATAGCTCGGTATTGAGAAATGTCCACTGGAATGTTGCTTTCGTCTACATCAAGATTGATGTTTGTCGCCATCGGTGTCTTGCTCACCTTGCTATCGTCCAACCCGAACCTCTTTACCAATTCCTTGGCGTATTTTGCTTGATTGAGAAATATTACATCGGATTGTTGCTTTATTTGCAATCCTAAGAAGAACTTTAGTTCACCCATCATGCTCATTTCAAATTCACTGCTCATCAAAGAGGCAAAATCCTCGGCAAGTGCCGCATTAGTTGAACCAAAAATGATATCATCTACATATATTTGTACCAATAATAAATCATCTCCATTCTTTTTGGTGAACAAGGTGGTGTCGTTCTTACCTCTTACGAAGTTATTTTCCACTAAGAATGAGCTAAGTCTACCATACCAAGCTCGAGGTGCTTGTTTTAGACCGTAGAGGGCTTTATCTAGTTTATATACATAATCGGGAAAATTCGGATCAATAAAACCGGGTGGTTGGTGTACATATACCTCTTCTTGTATGAATCCGTTCAAGAACGCACTCTTAACATCCATTTGAAATAGGGTAAAGCCTTTGTAAGAGGCATATGTCAAGAGCATTCTAATGGACTCTAGTCTAGCCACAGGTGCAAAGGTTTCATCATAATCCAACTCTTCTTTTTGTCTAAATCCTTGTGCTACTAGTCTAGCTTTATTACGAACTACGTTCCCTTCTTCATCCTTTTTATTTCGAAAAACCCATTTTGTTCTGATTATCCCTCTATTTTTAGGTTTTGGTACAAGTTCCCACACTTTGTTACGTTCAAATTGATTTAATTCTTCTTGCATGGCACAAATCCAATCGGCATCTTTGCACGCTTGTTCTAGATTTGTGGGTTCAATTTTAGATACAAACGCACAATGAGCAATCATTTGATTCAAGTTGGACCTAGTTCTAACACCATCCCTAGGGTTACCAATCACGTTTGTTAAAGGGTGAGCGATTACTTCCCTTAGATCTTGTGGCGGTTGATGCTCGGTTTGCTCCATCGACATAGCCCCGTCTTCGTGAGAGGCATTTTCATTTAGACTACCTTGTTCATGTTCATGCGCTTGTTCCAATGTCATTACTCCATCTTCGCATGCATGAGATGAATCATCTACAATCATGATCTCGCTTGATCCTTGATCGTGTTCCTCTTGAGTCATACTTGGTTCTTTCATACCTGCAATATCAACATTTCCTTTCTCGGCCCAAGTATTAGTAGATTCATCGAATTTTACATTAATCGACTCAATAATAATTTTAGATGTAGGAATATATATTCTATATGCTTTGCTTGTCATCGAGTAGCAGACTAAATTTCCTTCGATTGATTTAGAGTCAAATTTGGTGACCTTAGTAGAATCATCAAGTACAAAGCATTTTGAACCAAACGTTCTAAAGTAGGCAATGTTTGGTTTACGTCCAACCCACAATTCATATGGCGTTCTTTTAATTATTGGTCTTAAACCTACTCTATTTATTACGTGACATGCGGTATTGACCGCTTCGGCCCAAAGATACTTTGGTAAGGAGAAATCATTTAACATTGTGCGTGCAAGCTCTTGCAAGGTATGATTTTTCCTTTCTACTACACCATTTTGTTGAGGTGTTCTAGGGGCCGAATATTCGTGTTTGTACCCTCGTATTGCACACAATTCATCAAATTTGGTGTTTTCAAATTCACCTCCATGATCACTTCTAATTCTCTTAATTTTTAAATCCTTTTCATTTTCAACTCTGTTGCAAAATTCAACAAAGTTCTCAAATGTTTCACTTTTGTGGCTTAAGAATATGACCCATGTGTATCTACTATAGTCATCTACAATTACACATACGTACCTCTTTTTGGCTAAACTAGGAACGCTTATTGGTCCAAAAAGGTCAATGTGCAACAGTTGTAATGGCTTATTGGTTAATACCATGTCCTTTGAGACAAAACTAGACTTTACTTGTTTACCTTTAATGCATGCCTCACATATACCATCCAAGTCAATTTTGCTCAATGGTAGTCCTCTCACTAAATTGTGTTTAACAAGCTTCTTGATGGAGCTTGCACCTAAATGTGTTGGATTTTATAATCGTACGTGCCATATGGGACGCCATATGAAACGACAAGTTTATGGACTTACGTGTTATACAATTATATATTAATTATATGTCATTAATATCCATAATCAAGTGATCAATAAAGTATATTTACATATGGATATAAAGGGTTATAGGAAAGGACCCTTTAATGTGCAGAAATCATAGTTGGTAATTAGCAATTTATTGATGGACTGAATTGCAAAATTACCATGCACCTTTTCTAAAAGGCACCTAGTCCCCAAAGACAAGTCATCCTCTCTCTCTCAACAGAAAATTTACAGAAAAATTACTCTAAGTAATTAGAGAAAAGATTAAGGAAGAGGAGAGATCATTGTAGAGCCTCTCCATCGGGTTTTACAAGGAGTTGCCGCGTAAGGGAAAAAGGGAACCGGCGACCGTGACTTGCTCTTTTGGAAGACCCCGCTGCCACACCGAAGAGTGGAGAAGAGAACACAAGAGGAACAAGAAGAGAAGGGCCGCACCGCTGTCCGGATACAGAAAAGCGTCAATTCCGAGAATTTCAAGGCATGGAACAAGGTTAGACTTCCGCTCAAGTTTCCGGTTCTCTCTAGTGGTCCTAGGATTAATACTAGAAGTATTATCAATTGGTAACAGAGCCAACTTGATGAGAACCATAAGGTTGTTCCATGAAAGGTCTGAAAATTCACTTTAAATTGACAAAATTCGATTTTTCTCGGTATTTTCAGATTTCAGGATTTTCTGTTAAATCTTGAATTCGTGAAAAGTTTTCAATTGGTTCGACATTTCTTCTGTTAACCGCCTCGAGTGCTCCAACGAACCCTTGCCAATCGGGTCTCACGATCTTGTTGTTAGTTAAAGGTTCTCCCATTTCAATAAATTCATTAATAAGAATAGTGAGTCTATGGTACATATCCTCAATACTCTCATTTTCTTCAATTCTAAAGTTCTCATACCTAGTATCTAAACCGGCTACTTTATTCCTTTTTATTTGGTCATTTATACCGTTTCAAGAGAACTTGCCACATGTCATGGGCATTGTTGAGGTTACCAAAGATTGGTGCTATAGTTTCCCTTACCGATGATAAAATTGAATTTACTGCGGCATCATTAACCTTTTTCCTTGGTAGACATAATACATCTAGTTTACCCATTTCGGTGTTATACTTAGTGATGTCCCAAAAGGGTATAGGCTTTTAAACCTAGACAATGCTCTACTAATCGCAAGCGTACGACTTCGTTGAGTACGTTCAGGTATCGAATCCACAGGGACGGAAATTTACTCTAAACCAGACTCAGTTCAATTCCAATTCTAATGGTATGTCTTTTTGGTATTTTGTATAAAAGAGGGGGGGTTTGTAAAGTTTTGATTAAGCTAAACAGTTATCACTAACAGACAGTAAGCAATAAAGAAAAGCAAGTAAACAAGTGTTGTAATCAATCAATAATAAGATCCTAGGGTTTTGGGAAATTGTTTGTCTCTGGATGGTCTCTTGCGGCCCGCAAGAAACAGTCGCCCCTGGAAGTTACTTGCGACCCGCAAGCTCTCACTTGCGGCCCGCAAGCAACTGTCACAGAGAAGGGTTTTCAGTCGTAATTGGTTCTTAACTATCGGTTCGTGGTTCCATTCACCTCAACTCTCGTTTGTTGGTAATTGTACACTTGCTGACAGTTGTAAACCTTTAGGATAATCTCTTATACCTAACTTTATTTGGATTCTTTCTATAGGTTTGTTTAATCTCTCGATTTAACACGAAATGTCCCTCTCGGGTATTTTCGGATTCTAAATCAACCAAAGCAGTTCCTAATCAGTTGCAAATCATTTGATACTCATGCCACACTGGATTTGGCCTTATCCACGGGCTTACCAAGTAATAAACAAGTTTCAATAGGAAAAGATGAGAATAAAATCAATCCAATATAAAAATCACGACTAAACATCATTTATAATCAACATCCATGACAAACAATCCATTCCCTAACCCTAAGATACAGTTCACTACTCACACATGGCAGCAAACAACAAGAAAAGAAGATAAAAGAATGAGTTCATGGTGAAAAGAACCAAAAACCCAAAATCAGCAGATCTGCCCTTGCAGGTGGTCTTCACGTCGCGATATCTCTCGAAATCCGTGAAGGGAGGCACCGAGCAATGGTCAGGTCTTCTTCTCCTGTGTCAGGTCTAGACGGCGGAACCCCCCAAAACCTAGAAAAGGCTGCTATATATAGCTCAAAACGCGAGGTGAACAGGCCCTGGAGCGGCCGGAATTTCCATATCAGGCCTTGCGGGTCGCAAGTGAAGGCTTGCGGCCCGCAAGCAATGCGCAGAGAGGTGAACGTCTCAAATCGAAGCTCCTGATGAGCCCGTGATGGCTCCAAGTGCTCCATATGCTCCATATACCTGAAATAAGACCAAAGAAGAGCAGTAAACAAGAACAAGGTAGAGAACAAGCTAAAATGCAAGTAAAATAGTGATTTTAGGGTGAATATGAGTACAAGTCAAGGCAAATATATGCATATGAATGCAACGCATCACTTAGGAACATATTTGTCTACTATAGCATCCCAAAGGTCACATATTTCTAGGTAATTCACCATGCACCATTTCCAATGACCAAAGTTTTTACAATTGGTACCTAAAACCGGAGGTTCCTTCACATGCCTATAGGCGGCCATTATCGGATCTTAGTTTGTCAACTAAAAACCTTTCTAGTGAGCAAACACAACTTGCTCTGATACCACTTTTAGTTACCTAGAGGGGGGTGAATAGGTACACTAAGAGATTCTAGGGTTCTTTTTGCAAATTTGCACAATTCAATTTCAATCTCAATTTATACCAAATCACTAAATCTACTTAAGATAAATAAATTGCAGAAATTAAAAATAAATAGAGTTTAGGAAGATCAAACAGTGCGTAGAACGCGTGACACCAAAATGATAACGGAGTTCGGCTATTGACGAGCCTACGTCTCCGGGACTCCCGATCCCCCAACTTGGTAATAGGATCGAGCAGTTTACACTAACACCAAAGAGTATTCTTTTACGAGGGTCGAAATCTAGCTCTTTACACACAAAGATAAGAGACTAGATCCGTAGGAAGTGCACGAAAGCAATATAAGAACTAGAGCTACAAAATCTCTCAATTTCACAAGTTATTTGGCTAATTTAGAGTATTTGAGCTTGAGTTGTTTTTGACTTAATCAATAGCTTAGAGAGAGATCAATAATGGAGGTTGCTACTAGGGTTTTGAATATTGCAAGAGAAGAAGAAAAAATGGTAACAAAAATCAGATTATATAAATCACCAGCCAAAATCTTTCCAAAACAGTGTTTTTCGGGTTTAACCGTTATAACGGTTAGTTCAAAATTTTAGGAGTCTTGGACAGTATGAACTAACCGTTACATAACGGTTAACAGTCGTTATATAACGCTTGTTTCTGGAAGTTGAATTCTGAGTTTTGAGAAATAATCGAAATGGGTATTTGAGCTAAGCGTTATAACGGTACAAAACCGTTATATAACGCTTACTTCTGGAAGATGAGTTCTGAGTTTTGAGAGATGGTCAAATTGAACATTTGGACCAAGCGTTACAACGGTAAACAACCGTTATATAACGCTTGCTTCTGGAGTGAAAATCTAAGGTCTGAAAAATTAATTAATCAGGACATTGAGCCAACCGTTATAACGGTTACTGACCGTTGTATAACGGTTGGATCTAGAAAATTGTGTATTCTAGACTTGGTTCGAAAGAATGCCTCATAAGACCTAACCGTTATAATGGTTAACAACGGATATATAACGGTTAGTTTTGGAATATTATTTTCTCGTCTTTCAATTAGGCTAAACCAGCCAAATTTACATTTTAATTAACTTAAACCTATTTGAATCTTGACACCTCTAATCCGCATGTTCGTGTCTTTAAGTTGCATGTCCAAATTTCCATTTAACAATATAGTCCCTGCAACAAAACTTAAACACAAGAAAGGTAAAATTCAAAGTTGTTTTGCAAATTGACAAATACGAAGATATTGTACACAACAATACTAACTATTACAATGTTTCGTAAGCGTTGTATAACGCATGCTCCTGGAAGAATTTGAGAAAAAAATGACCCCCTTGAATTAAATTCAACCGTTATAACCCTTATCAAGCATTATAATGCTTAAGAACAGAATTTGAAGGATTATAGTACTTGGAACTAACCGTTATAACGCTTGCCAAGCGTTGTGTAACGCATGCTCCTGGATGATTTTTGTGCAAATTTGATTGTCTCGAAATAAATTCAACCGTTATAACACTTGGTAAGCGTTATAACGCTTAAACAAAATTTTGATGGAGTAGTGCATAGGACAATCTAACCATTGTAACGCTTCTCAAGCGTTGGATAACGCTTTCTCCAGGAGAATTTTGGCATATTTGTGTTCTTGTTGAATTAATTATAACCGTTATAACGGTTTGTAATAAGTTTTAAAACTCAAGTAGTTCGACACAGCATGGTTGAGCTAAGCATTATAACGATTACCAATTGTTATAATGGTTCAGAGTGATTTTGAGTATTGTACTAGGTAAGAGCAAGCATGCCGAGTTTAAAGCGTAGTTCACAATGTACTTGAGTTGGTAGAGGTTTTGTGAAAATATCGGCGATTTTATTTTTGGTGTCTATGTATGATAATTCTATATCACCTTTTTCAATGTGGTCTCGAATGAAATGGTGTCTAATCTCTATGTGTTTTGTGCGAGAATGAAATACCGGATTCTTAGAGATTAGGATTGTGCTTGTGTTGTCACACATTATTGGAACTTTGTGGAAGCATAAATCGTAATCATTCAACGTATGTATCATCCATAATAATTGAGTGCAACAATTACCAGCAGCTACGTATTCGGCCTCGGCGGTTGATAGGGCTACATATGTTTGTTTTCTACTTTACCATGACACAAGGGAACCACCTAGGAATTGACACGTTTCACTTGTGCTTTTTCTATCCATTCTATCTCCGGCAAAGTCGGCGTCCGTATACCCTACTAGATCAAGTTCCAATTGGCGACCATACCATAGACCTAAGTTCAAGGTACCTTTGACATATTTGAGAATTCTTTTCACAGCTTTCATGTGTGACTCTTTAGGATTTGCTTGAAAACGAGCGCAAAGACATACCAAAAATATAATGTCGGACCTACTTGTTGTTAAATAGAGTAGACTACCTATCATAGCTCGGTATTGAGAGATGTCCACTGGAATTCCGCTTTCGTCCGCATCTAGATTGATGTTTGTCATCATCGGTGTCTTGCTCACCTTGCTATCATCCAATCTGAACTTTTTTATCAATTCCTTGGCGTATTTTGATTGATTTAGAAATATCCCATCGGGTTGTTGCTTGATTTGCAATCCTAAGAAGAACTTCAATTCGTCCATCATGTTCATTTCAAATTCACTACTCATCAAAGATGCAAAATCCTCGGCAAGTGCCGCATTAGTTGAACCAAAAATGATATCGTCTACGTATATTTGTACCAATAATAAATCATTTTCATTATTTTTGGTAGACAATGTGGTGTCATTTTTCCCTCTTACAAAGTTATTTTCAACTAAAAAGGAGCTAAGTCTACCATACCAAGCTCGAGGAGCTTGTTTTAGACCGTAAAGTGCTTTATCAAGTTTATATACATGATCAAGAAAATTTGGATCAATAAAACTGGGTGGTTGGTGTACATATACCTCTTCTTGTATGAATCAATTCAAGAATGCACTCTTGACATTCATTTGGAATAGAGTGAAGCCTTTGTGAGAGGCATATGCCAAGAGCATTCTAATAGACTCAAGTCTAGCAACGAGTGCAAATGTTTCTTCGTAATCTAAACCCTATTTTTGTCTAAAACCTTGATCTACCAACCTAGCTTTGTTACGAACTACATTACCTTCTTCATCCTTTTTGTTTCGAAACACCCATTTCGTTCTAATTATCCCTCTATTTTTGGGTTTTGGAACAAGTTCACACACTTTGTTCCGTTCAAATTGGTTTAATTTTTCTTGCATGGCACAAATCCAATCGGCATCTTTACAAGCTTGTTCTAGGTTTGTTGGTTTAATTTGAGATACAAAAGCACAATGTGCAATTATTTGATTTATGTGAGACCGAGTTCTAACACCATCCCTAGGGTTACCAATTACATTAGTTAAAGGATGAGAGTTTACTTCCCTTAAATCTTGAGGTATTTGATACTCGGGTTGCTCGGTTGATGTAATGTCTTCTTCTTGATCGTTATAATCCTCATGCTCATTTTGCTCGGGTTCATCGACTTGTTCCGAAGCGATGTGAGTATCATCTCCTTGTTGTACATTTTCCACATGTTTCATGTTGTCATCTCGTTGTGCATTTTCCACACGTGTCGTGTTGTCCAAGGATATGATCTCTTTTTGCCCTTGTTCATGAGGGTGAGAGTCTTCACCGTAGACTTTCACACCTACATTGTCAAGATCACCTTTCTCGACCCAAGCGTTAGTAAATTCATCAAATTTCACATTAATTGACTCAATAACAATATTTGACGTTGGTACATAGACTCTATAAGCTTTACTTGTCATTGAATAGCCTACCAAGTTTCCTTAAATTGATTTTGAGTCGAATTTGTTGATTTTGGGAGAGTCATCAAGAACAAAACACTTTGCACCAAAGGTTCTAAAGTATGATATGTTTGGCTTACGACCTACCCATAGTTCATATGGACTTCTTTTGATGATTGATCTTAGGCCTACCCTATTAATTACATGACATGCGGTATTTACCGCTTCGTCCCAAAGAAATTTTGGTAGTGAGAAATTATTAAGCATTGTACGAGCAAGTTCTTGTAGGGTACGATTTTTCCTTTCTACTACACCATTTTGTTAAGGAGTTCTAGGGGTCGAGTACTCATGTTTATATCCTCTAATTGAACATAATTCGTCAAATTTGGCATTTTCAAATTCTCCTCCGTGATCACTTCTAATTCTTTTAATCTTTAACTCCTTTTTGTTCTCAACTCTATTGCAAAAGTCAACAAAATTTTCAAAAGTTTCACTTTTGTGCTTTAAAAATATAACCCAAGTGTATCTACTATAATCATCAACAATAACACACACGTACCTCTTTTTGGCCAAGCTAGGTACACTAATTGGTCTGAATAAATCAATGTGTATCAATTGTAAAGGTTTGTTGGTAGATACCTCATCCTTGAGATCAAAGCTAGATTTTACTTGTTTACCTTTGATGCATGCGTCGCAAACTCCATCCAAGTTGATTTTGTTCAATGGAAGACTTCTAACTAATTCATGTCTAATGAGCTTCTTAATTGAACTTGCACCTAAATGTGCTAATCTTCTATGCCAAAGTCCTGATTGGTTAGTCAAAGCATTCAAACAAATCTCACCTTGTCTAAAATCGTTTAAGTATAGGTAATAAACACTGCTTTGTCTTTCACCTTGATATACCTCTTCATTTGTTTTGGACCACATAAGATGACAATTGAGGTTATCAAATTTAACGTAGTAACCGGCATCACATAGTTGGTTTACACTAAGTAGATTGAAATTTAATCCATCTACAAGGTATACATTTGAAATGGTTAGGTGTTGGTTTCTAATAGACCCTATACCTATAATCTTGCTTTTTCGTTGGTTACTTCCGAAGGTTACCGAACCACCATCGTATGGTTTTAACGAAATAAAGTTGGAACTTGAACCGGTCATATGATGAGAGCATCCACCATCGATGATCCAAGCATTTTCTCTATGAGTTGACGTCAAACAAACCCATACGATATGGCTTGGTAGAACGTGGAGAGTTTTTCGAATATATTAGTAGTTAAACATACTAATATATACTTTGTATAGAAACTCTCCCTAAAGATATGGCTTGGTAGAACGTGGAGAGTTTTTCGATTATGTGGTTAATTCCTAGTTTTGGGAATCCGAGTAACAAAGGTTCCTTTCTTTCGATATTCACATTCCAATGATATATGACCGTTCCTACAACAATAATTGCAAAATATTTTGGTTGCAGGATTTTTGTTTAATTTAACGAATCGAATTTTATAGTCATGTTTTAATTCTTGAATTTTAGTAATTTTTAACATTGTTTGTTTGTCGGAAAACAACTCTTGGTTTCTCATTATGTTGAGAACCAATTTGGGCAAGATTTTTGTCTTTTGGTTTGTACATCCAACCGTTTGGTGTCCTATGGTAGATATTGTTTGACCAAGAAGGATTAAAATAGTTGTATCTAGATTCCGGTTTGCTTTTGGCATAAGGACTATTGTTAAACCGATACTTAAAAGCATAATTTGACCTACTATTTTGTTTTGGTTGATTTAGATTATTGCCCTTGAATGTTTGAGTTTGTTTTCCTTTTACTTTAGGGTTTTGTTGAGAGTTGGATTGAAAAGGGGATGTGTCCTTTTTGTATCCAAGACCCGACTTGTCGTTGGGTTTTTGCTCCTCAAACATTTTGTATAGATCCCTCCTAGTGTCACTACTCAATACACTAGTGGACCCGAAAACCCTTGAGCCACTTGTTTGTGATATTTTATCATTTTTCGAGTTACCTTGTTTTACCTTCAATTCAAGTGTGGGTATTTTGTTATTTAACCCGGCGATTACGCTTTCTTTTCTCATTAACTCACGGTTGGTCTCAATTAGAAGCTTATTCAACCTAACAATTTCAATTTTTAGGGATTCCTCATTAGATAAAATGCTTGTATCATCAAGTAGGTTCTCATCATCATCCTCATCATCATCATTATCACTCAAACAAAGAGATGAGGTACACATTGGCTTAGAATTAAAATTCTTTGAGTTTGAAATACCTTTGCCTCCTTCTTAGGAGATGAAGTGCTAGCCTCTTCAATCGACTTCGTCTCCTTCTTATTCACCGAGTTGATATTGAGCTTCTTCACTTTGGCTAGAATGGTACTCTTGAGGATCTCAATTGTTGTTGGGTCGGTGATGTTGTTGCTTACTATGATGAAGGCAATGTCGGTGGAGTTTGAGTCTTCATCACAAATGGCCATTAGTGAATAGTTCACCTTCTTATCCTCTTCGACTTCAACTTCGGATTCCTCGCTTTCTTCATCTTCGCTATGGTTCCATCTATCGGCATGCATTGCTTTAGCCTTCTTTTTGCCCTTGTAGTCGTCCTTCTTTGCATGCACCTTTCGCTCTTGCTTTCATCACCGTCTTGAGGCCTCATTTGCGGAAATATTTTGTAACATGTGTGAATGGTATGTCCTTCTCTTTCACACATGGCACATATCACTTTTTTGCCTTTGCTTTCTCGCTTGGCATTGTATTTCTTCTCAAAAGCAAATAGACCTTGAAACATCTTGGCTAGGACTTGTGTTTCTTTCTCTTGATCTTGTCCCATGTTCTTGAAGGGGTCGTCACTTGTTGATCGTGAATGGACAAATGAAGAGTTGTTGTGCTTTGAGTTTTGAGCCGGGAAGGCAATGGCTTTACCTCCTTAATTTTTGTTGGCGGTTTGTTTGAGAATTTCTTCGAAGGATCGAAATAATGTGTATATCTCATCCGGAGTGAATGCCTCCGCATTTCTCCCATTTACCGCCTCAAGTGCTCCAACAAATCCTTGCCAATCGGGCCTCACAATCATTGTGCAAAAAAGCTTACCTACAATCTTGTTGTTAGTCAAGGGTTTACCCATTTCAATAAATTCATTGATGAGAATAGTGAGTCCATGGTACATATCCTCAATGCTCTCATTTTCTTCAATTCTAAAATTCTCATATCTAGTCTAAATCGACTACCTTGTTCCGTTTGATTTGGTCATTACCTTTATACCGTTTTAGTAGGACTTGCCACATGTCATGAGCATTATTAAGGTTACCAAAAATTGGAGCTATTGTTTCACTAACGGATGACAAGATGGCATTAACGGCGGCATCATTGTTCTTTTTCTTTGGTAGACACATGACATCAAGTTTACCGGTTTTGGTGTTGTATTTTGGTACGTACTTATCTACTACAACATCCCAAAGGTCACATATCTCAAGGTAATTCACCATACAACGTTTCCAATGCCCAAAATTTTTGCAATTCGCACCCAAAACCGGAGGTTCCTTAACATGTATATACGTGGCCATATTTGGATCTTGGTTTGTAAACTAAAATCAATTCTAGTGAGCAAACTCAACGTGCTCTGATACCAATTTGATTTACCTAGAGGGGGGTGAATAGGTACACAATGCAATTCTAGGGTTCTTTTTGCAAATTTCACAATTCAATTTCAATTTCAATTAGAACCAAATCACCCAACCTACTCAAGATAATTAAATTACATAAAATTAAAGTACAGAAAGTTTAGAAAGATCAAACAGTGTGTAGAACGCGTGACACCGATATGATAACGGAGTTCGGCTATTGACGAGCCTACGTCTTCGAGACTCCCGATCCCCCGACTTGGTAATAGGATCGAGTTGTATGCACTTCACCAAATAGAATTCTTTACAAGGGCCGAGATCTAGCTCTTTACACACGAAGATTAGAGACTAGATCCGTACAATGAACACAAAGCACAAGAAAGTTGTATAGCAATGATCTCTCAAATCTCACAAATATTTGGCTAATTTTGAGTCAATTAAACATGAGAATTTTGAGAGTTATTAGAGAGCTTTTAGAGGTTCAGCAATGAAGGCTACTAGGGTTTTAAATTTTGCAAAGATGTATTAAGAAAGAAGAAAGAGATTGTATATATAGTAGCAGCAAATAACCTTCCAAAATAGGGGATTTCATCTCGAACCGTTATAACGCTTGGTAACCGTTATAACGGTAGTACAAAATCCTGCATTTTCTAGGTTGAGTCAATCAAACCGTTATAACGCTTGCCAAGCGTTATGTAACGATTGTCTCTGGATCAAAACGGAGCACATATCAAATTCAAGTATTTGATCTAACCGTTATAACGGTTGAACCAAAGTAACAGGATTTAGGTCTGGGATGAACCTAACCGTTATAACGGTTGGTAACAGTTGTGTAACGGTTCGTTCTGGAGAACAGTGAACATTTGGTATTGCAATTCGGTTGAGCTAACCGTTATAACGGTTAAGAAGGGTTATAACAGTTAAGAAGGGTTATAACAATTAGTACAAAATCTGGATTTTCTCAAGCTTAATCATACCCATATAACCAAATTTGATTTTACATATGAATTAACTTTAAACCTATTTAAATATTTATTTGCTCCATATGCTCATGTTGCACTCTACAATCTTCCGAATATCCATTTTTGCTATATAGTCCCTACAACAAACTCAAAACACACGAACGAGGTAAAATTCAAGATTGTTTTGCAAATCGACAAATAAGAGACATTGTTACATTGTTAGACACAACACAACTCCTTAGCTAGATTTTAGCCTTTGGTGCATCATTTTGTCCTAGATTGTTTTGTCAATCGAACCTTTAATCGAGTAGTGTGATGTTGCCCCATACATTATTCTAGGAGACGAAAATTGATTTGCTTGGTTAGAAGAAGTAAAAAACCGACACTGCACTTTGTAAAGAACACTCGTTTTATACTGAAATCGACCCGGAAGGAAGATTTGGTTCTGGAAGACCCGTGGACATAGGCCTAGTTGATTGATAGGCCAAATCACGTTACATAGCGTGTTCTCTTGTTCTCTTGATTTTTTTGATATCTCTCTCTCTCTTGCTCTCACTCTTTATTACTTTGTTCTTTGTTGATTTGTGATTTGCTCTATTAAATCTAAGAACTTACTTGCTTAAACTCTTGGCTAGGTGATTAAGGTCTAAAAGCTTTAATTTGAAATTGTTGATTGAAAATGCTTCTGCATTATATATTGATCTTAGTCTTGCGCTTTAAGCCACAACCCTAATTTACATACTCCTCTTCTCAGACCAAAAGGGAAAAACACTTAACCCAAGAAGAGACGCTACCGAAATCCCTACTCAATAAACATGCATAAAAGAAAAGGCCTAATCCACCATTAGGTCATCTCCAAGCATGTACATCCTCAAATCTATGGACTACCACACAGAAAGTATGTATCAGCGATCGTGGGAACCATCTCTATTACTCTATACTAGATTTACTAATGGAAAATCAGAACAACACTGACGTACCAGGAGAAGGCAAAGGTGGTTCTAGAAAAAGGCCGAGGAACCCTCATCCTGAAACCCCCGAGGGACAAGTGCAGGAGGTGTGATATGGACTTCCTACTCTGGAAGATTTACAGAATCTCCAGTCAGAAGCTATTTTTGAACAAGAAGTCATCCAACCAGGAAGACCACTGTTACATCTCGAAGGGCAGGTTCTCCATGTAGTCACCTCCTTACCGAGAATACACCACCCGTGACACCTGCGCCACCCCTACCTCGGCAATTGCTAGTGCCGGCAACTCAACCACCTATTCGGGCTCTCGTACTGCCTCATTTAGTGGAAGTAACAGCGCATGCACAGACAATACCCGAGGCACAAGCTGCACCAACAAATTCAGGAGGATACTGCTGGTATGCTTTGTTGGATTAAACGTATTTCTTGTTTGACAATTTTCAAAACAAAACAGTACTAACCTTGCACAATTGAGTTTTGGTGAGTTGCAGGTTTATATAGGTACAATATGATGATACAAAGGTTCAATTATGTATGTACAAGTCATGACGATCACAACAATATCAAAATCAAGTCACAAGGGCAAAAACATAAGCTTTACAAAGCCATTTGTTACCATAACGCATGGACAACACGTCACCACGGGTTCCCTATCCGTCATAACGGGTTGCCCACCCGGCATAATGGGTTCCCAATTCGTTGTAACAAATTAAAGAGAAAAAGTGTTGAAGACAAAGGATTTTCACAAGCTTGACAGAGACTCGTGTTATCATAACACATTAGCCTCTCGTTATAATGAGTCTCTAACCCGTCACAACGGGTTCGTGCTCAAAAGGGTCCAGAAGTCAGTGAACCAAACAGAGAAGGGCAAATTGAAAGTTCTCCAACCCGTTACAACAGATTATGTAACATGTTCTCTATTTCTGTAATGCAAGAAAAGAAAATCAAGAATTCAAGACTTCAAGAAGTGTCATGCCTAAAGGCCCGATAATTAATTATTTTTTATTAAGGGTCCAGTAAGGATCCAATGGTCCAATGGGCCTTAAAGGCCCAATATTAATTTATTCTATATTTCTAATGTAATTAAGGCTTTAAAGGCCCGAAATCCTCACACGGGCTCAGTCCTCAAATCTTGGCCCATATTCTACACTCTCGGCAGAATCAAACCACAAGAAATTCCAGCACATAATAGAACACACTATACAGGTGCTGGCACGCCTGTACAGTGTCACTATCAAGTAAGAAACCAGAAATACCAAAACCCAAGTATTCACAACCACAAACAGTTCAGATTTAGCACTAGCCAAACAACCCCAACCCTAATGATGTAAGCAAATCAAACAGTTCAAGGTTCCCAGTGCCAGTCAACACTACAGGCCATATCACAATTCAAGGCACTAATGAAGTTAATTAATCACAACATAACTTATCACAAGAAATTCAAGAATATCACAAAACAAAACAACAAGCAACCAACACAGATCTAAAACACTGGTTACCAGTAAGCAAGGGACATAGCAAAACATGTCACGAGGCGCAAGGAAACAAGACACGAGGCTAGGCTAGCACCACCACCACCCACTTGCCTTCTTCCTCCCTTCCTCTTTCCTTATTATTTTATTACTCACGAGTTTTGCTTAACAATTTTTAAGTATAGTGTGAAGTTCTCACCACATGAGAGGAAAATAGAAAAGGGGGAAGAATCGTAGCGTTTGGTGTCGATTTATAGGCGAGAGGGGGTGCCCGGGATGGTGGGATGCATGTCCTTCGATTGGGTAAGGGTGTCGTGTGTCAGGCATGTGCCATGAGGACAGAGCCAAGGCACTAAAAGACGAACCAACGGGAGGGAAGTAGGTCACTTAAGTACTCTCGAGTCAGCTGCACGAGAGAGAGAATGAGAGAAGATTTTGAATTGTCAATGGCGATGTGGGTTTCGAGTTGACAGGGTGAGGGACAAGAGAGGGAAGAGAGAGAAGTCAGGAGGAGTAAATGAAGAAAGAGAGCCATGCTCTTAACTCAAAATATCATTAGACACTTTTAAATTTGGATTTGTTATGCTAAATAATTTCTTTATATCAAAATCTAGTAGGAAACAAGTTTTTCTATCTTATTTCTTTCAATGATGTTGTTATTTTTTTGTGTAAGTCACAGAGAAGGAGAGAAAGAGAAAGAGCAAGAAAGAGAAGGTGTGTAACCAAAAAGTAATTCTAACTTTCTAAGATAATGTAGTATCTTATTTCTTTCAATGATGTTATTATTTTTTGTTGTTTCTATTAATTTTTGTTGTTCTTTCTAAGGTCATGGTTGGGTCAAGCAAACAATGTGTAGAAGAGATAGTGTCTGAGCTTGATTTGTCTTCAAATAAGTATGTTTTTCTTGCTTACCTATTTAGAACTAAATTACTTGATTTTGTAATACAAATTGCTTAGAACTGAAATTGCTTTGAACTAAATTGCTTAGAACTAAATTTCTTGTAGCATGGAGAATCCAGATTTCACCCCAAAGAAAATACAAAGAATTGAAGTCAATGTCCAATTGGATGACACTCAAGATCCTGGTGCAATTGCAAGTGCACTAAAGATTAAGGTATTGAAGCAACTAGAAAGTGGAAAACTAGAGAGGTGATGACATCTGCATGTTGGCAACATTTCAATAGGGGTCCAGTTAGACCTGGTGGCTTTTATGATGCCATTTATAAGTATTGTGATACCAAATTTAAGATGGACAACTCTAGAAGCACTGGCTCATTAAAACGTCATGTAAAAAAGGATTGTAAGAAAATAGACAACAAGAGGCATAAATCGGACGCCTTGCAAAACTTGTTGAAGGCTGAGTATACTCCAAGTACAATTTCTTCTCTTTATTCTTTTATTTTTTTTTTCATACAGAGTCTACATATGCTAAACCATGCATTTGTTATCTTTTTTCACTTGATAGATGGTCCAAATCTTGCTCCTTGTTAATTTGACCAACAAAAACTAGAAAAAGCTTTACAAAAATGATAATCATACATGAATATCCATTTAATTGTGTAACTCATCGTTTCTCGAGAGAATGGTAATTTTCTCTTATTTTTTTGGTTCTATTGTGCACTGTTAGTAGCAAGTTAAATGTTCAAAAAAATTAAATATTTTTAACATTTCTTACGTTTAACTTTACGCAAACATAAACACACGAAAAATTTCTTACGTTTATTAAATGCAACGTAAGACTAAAGAGATATTTCTTATGTTCTTATAACGCAACGTAAGACGCAAGAAGATATTTGTATGATCGTTTCGTGAATTTGATAGCACTAGACTTCCTACTCCTGACCCAAAAAAAATAAATACAGAAAGAAAGAGTGGTGAGAGAAGCGGATGTAAAGAAAAATAATGGATGGCCGAACATGCTACAATATACCAAGTTCTCAAGCTTTATACCAAGTTCTCAAGCTTTACTTGAGAGGGTACTTCACTGATGGTGGTCGTCCCATACACCAATTATTTGTACAAGCTGAGCAAGCTCACACATTTTCTGATAGTCTAAAGTATCAAATCAATGTATCACCGAAGATGTCAGTAAAGCTACTTGCCTGTCCAAGTTCAGTAATTAGCTATGATACAGTTCTCTAACATCAGGAAAACAGAAGGTTTTTTAACTAAACCCTACATCTCAAACAAGGCCATCTCAGAAGACATCAGATATAGTTTGCTCATCAGGCTATCCAACTGGTTCTGTAGATAAACCAAAGATAAACAGAGATATGAGATATGAGGTTCACTGAGATATATAAGTTTGCTCGTCATTCAATTTTTCCTTTAAATGAAGTAAAATCATTGAAGGGGATATGAGTTTCACTGAGACCAGACATCATACCCCTTATCTACCAATAGCATCAACAACTTTCAGGTAAAATATCACAAAAACCCTACCCCACTCAGCTTAGAACAAATTGGGATTGGGCTATCTGGAAGAAGATAAAATAAAATAAAAAATAACTTCTAGGGGGGGAAGGGGGTGGGGGAGGAATCCAATCAAGTCTACTCGTACCAATTGGTTACATAATTGCAAATGAAAGAAATCAAAACCTCAATGTAAATAAAAGCTATGTAAATACTTTTTCTGTCAAATGAAATTATAGTAGGCAACTTGCCTACTATTTCAAAAAAGAAATGGTGAAATCACACTAAAACAAACAGCCACACCTGAACTGGTAGAGATAAAGGTTTCCTCTGTGACTCAAGAACCATAACTACATGCATCATTGCAGGCCTTATTCTGGTCCCTCAACCTTGTAAAGGCCGGAATGATAACACCACTTATGTATCTTCAATAACAGCATGTTATCTCAGTCGATGCAAAAAAATGGTGTGTTTTCAGAAACAAAGTCTTAGGTTGAATACCCACCTAAAAAGCATGTTTGCAATTATTGCAGAGAGTTCAAAATAAGCACAGTTCTGGTGGCTGTGGCTATGGAATACGGCGAGTCATGCCTTAAGACCAGAAACATTGGCCCCTTTCACAAGGCTTTGTGCCCTTAAAGATTGCGGGCGTTAACTCCTGTTTGCCCCATTACAAGAACCACCAATAGCCATGTTTTGAAAAATTCCTCAAGCAGCCTGTGCAACTACAAGAACCGGTACCAGTTTTCATGGCCTGAACCCTAGTTTTTACCCTTCAGGTGCACATCTACTGCTGCAAGAAATTATGACATCTCATCTACTATTGGGGCTTGGCACCTGTTAAGTCATTCACAAAAATAGTGAGTTACTTTGCATGTATTAATTGCTTTCTCGATTGCACTTCATGTCAATGAGGGAATTGGAATGGATTCTTAGGTTTTGGTCACATGGAAAATAATCGCTTCCTAGAATTAGGTTCAGAATGGGGTTCTGTAGCCTACTTTAAAGACTTGTAAGTTGAAATAACAATGATTCTAATAATTTCGAATATTAACTCGAAGATGGTAATTCGTCATTGCAAACTTCGATGGGTTTCATTTCTAGCTTACCTCAACTTGTTTGGGACTAAAGGCTTTGTTATTGTTGTTGTTGTTAACAAATACAATATTCAATTGTTAACAGATCCTTGCAGTGTAGTCCATAGGCTTGGATTACACATAATAGCTTGCTAGACTTTTTACCCAAAGAATTGTGCGATTAATTTTTTTTGAAGAGAATCTGACTCTGCTAAATGCATTGCTAAATCTCTTGGGAAAACAAGAAACTTAAATCTGCTCTCTACTATTTGGACTATAAAAAAGACAACTTGTGTAATCAAAAAAATCAATTAAGAAACTGGAAATATTAATTGTTCATTTCAATTGCTTATTTGATTGGTACACATAACTGTAATATAAGGTAGTTAAAATGGTAGCGTCCATCTTGCTAATTAGAAAAGAAACTCCAAAAGATGAATACACTTTTCGCCAATCTCGATGAGTTGAACGACTCAGATAGACTAGAGTACTCAGTGTACCCATCTTTTAGAGTATCCAAGTTTTTGTCATTAAAAAATATGTAATCTTTTATTGTTTTGTTGAGTTTTTAACAAGAACTGTCACGATCATCAAAACATTAATCTGAACTTTTATGCTAAATTTCTGATACTTGCACCCACAAATAAAATAAAAACAAAAACAACAAAATGGCCCATGCACAGAAGTTGTGATTATATATTCTTTCTTGCCAAAACTCCTTTATAATTAGCTATTACTTGCTTAATACTTAATAGAGATTCTAAACAATATCGAGGTACATTGAACTTGATAAAAAATTATGTTATATAGCAGCACAAGAACTCCGCCTATGTTTTACATAACCGGTCCCAAACTCGAAAAGGAGGAGAGTTGTGATAGGTTTGGCGAGCCAACCTAAAAATTCAGCAAATCTTATGAAAATGAAATCCAAAATGGAGTTCATTTCTAGCTACCCAACTTGTTTGAGACAAAAGGCTTTGTTTGTTATTGTT
Organism: Eleocharis quinqueflora; assembly: GCA_964058865.1. Classification (NCBI taxonomy): domain Eukaryota; kingdom Viridiplantae; phylum Streptophyta; class Magnoliopsida; order Poales; family Cyperaceae; genus Eleocharis; species Eleocharis quinqueflora. The sequence goes on along the minus strand of CAXKVX010002069.1, from coordinate 115,190 downwards.
GTTGTTGCATATAGCAGCACAACTGCAATTCTAACATTTATGGAATGGAATCATTTCCTAAAAATTACATGTCATTAGGGATCCAGTGCACCAACTTTTTGGTGCCATATCTTGTCCATAGTTTTGTTGGCACTAATAATTCCAAATCCAAATTGCAAACCACAAATATATATTATCATTGGCATTGATCTTGTCACTATCAAGTCTGATGCATTCACGTCAAAAAATCGTATCAGTTCTATTTGTACAACATCAAAAGCACAAAAAGGGTTGTGCAACAAATTATTCACAATAAACCATTGATTTTTGGGGCTTCTTCATCTTAAACAACAACCAATCTTAACAATTATTAATGCAAAATGCAGGACACTTCACATAGAATAAGGTCAATATTTTGCAGCTTTTGTTGGGAATTCAAATTTTGAATTTAAAGCCAAGGAAAACATGGAAAAATGGGCACCAAAAGAAACTTGCCCTGATAAAAAAGAATTTTAGTTACATTTTTTTCAAAGAATTTTCACTCTATTTATTTAACAGTTAGTTGCCAAGTTGGAGAGTCAATGTTCATCAGAGAAGATAAATAAAATATACACTGAACTTAATAAATATTATTAAATATAGGATTTAGTGGAAGTAATAAATGATACAGAAAATGGAATGCTGATGGCAGCACATTATTGCAAATATTTTCTCTGTTTCTAAATATCATTGTTCAAGCCAATTAACTGTTACTTGCAAGAATTGAATCGCATGTAACAAAATATATAATTATACAAATTTGAAATCATAGCAATGTAAAAATCAAGTTCATACTGTTTTATTACGACCATAGTTGATTCTTTAATGTTAATTGGGAATGCAAACATAAAAGAAGTAAAAAAAAAAAGGTAAACACGAGAAGTTTCCCAAAAGGCCCCCTAAATTGTCCATAAAATACAAAAAAAAAAGATCCAATCCAAAGCCTTTAGTCCCAAACAAGTTGGGACAAAAAAGATCCAATATGCCCTTCCTCGTAATTTATGTGAATATACAAACATGCAAAGTTTCTTAAGATATTGAAACTACAATCTCATTGTGAGTCATCAACAGGAAATTATGTAATGTACCTTGCTCTGTGGTGATTCAGAAGTTCAAATCTGTCTTCTCAGTTGTGCACACCAAAATGTAGCACCCATCAGGAGGATCATCATATTCACAGAAAAAAAAAAAAGAAAGCCAAAATAGAGTACACTGCAATAGACAAAACATTAACACCATATAGAAAACTCCCACGTGAAAATTAAATTTAAAAATCAGAACTCAAAATTGTTTTCCAGTAAGCTTTATGCACCAATAGTATTTGTATTAGGCTATAAGCAGATTATCCATTTCCATTGATCAGCGCAATCTTGATTGGTCAGTCCAAGTTAATCCAGAAGAAAAAACAAATAAGAGTAGAGGAGGAAATAACAGTCAGGTTCAGGTCTGAACTACTAATATATTTCAGGTTTGATTTGTATACCAGTTAGGAATCTTAGGCTGAGGTTATATGAGATTTCAGGACAGAATCCAGGTTAAAAAGAAAATTCAGACTTCAGGTTGGTGTGGGCCTCATGTCAATTTTGGCTTGGGTAAGGTCCATTTCATGTTTCAGTCAGGCTTTCACTCGGGTTTGTCTTCAGTGTACTATGTTACCCAATAGTATAGGTTTTGGGCCGGTCTACATCAGGTTGTTGGGTCATAGCTGATTTAAATCAAATTGATTTTGAATCTATTTTGTTATGATAGGTAGATTTTTATCTTTTTTGTCAAGTCAGGATGCATCTGGTTTCAGGAAGACAGTCAGATTATGGTACCTCTCGGTAGCAAACACAATGGATATACATTGACATGTAAAGGTGCAATTACCAACGCTTGTCAATCTCTCAAATGCATTAGCTTAAGAATAATGTGTAAAGTGAGCAGAGCATTGCACTATGCAGCTATGCTGCATAGGCCAAGTTCTTGCCACCTGCTGAGGCTACAATGAAGTCTAAAAGCTAACTCAGTGCCTTGAGTTTGTAGCTAATATTTGGTCCATTGAACAGAAACTCTAGGAGCAGCACTCAATGTACAAATACTGTGCATACACCTAACATTTTGATGAAAAGAGTAGTTGGGGTCAAATAGTACACCCGACAAAACAGTCAGGATCCAACACATGAATCAAAGAAGATGATATAGAAATACAAAAAACATGTCAAACTGATATTAGAGCCACATATTTTATACTGCATGCATGAGCCAGTACAATTCCTTTCCGATAATATGCAAAGGAATTCACAATTTCACACTGAATCCAACTGATAATGGAAAGGTGTTTTTCTTTGCATAATATCTATAGCCAGTTTAACTACCAGAGAACTACACAAAGACTAATTGTTCTATCAAGTCATAATCAGTTCCCACCTTACAAAAAGAAGACCATTCCAGTATGCTACAACAAACCAGCCTTCCTTCCAAAATAAAAATGAAAAGCAACTGAAACTCTATTAATTATGGAGACCCTGCATTATACAAGATAAAAGGAGATGAAAACAAGAAGTTAGTGTAAAATAAAAGATAACTGTTAGAATTGTGCCAAAGTATTAGGTAAGTTAATTCCAAAATTTTCAGTTATTTTTCTAAGCAAAAGGTGCTTCAGTGGCTACCCTTACAACACTCCTGGTATATGTAGAAAACATGCAGCGCAACTTTGTAGTCTTGAACATATCAATTTCTCTACATAATAAGAGGCACATACATTGTAAAGTACTATAAATAGCAAAGGTTCTTGTCAGACAGTTTTGTAACAGCCACGTTCACAACTCATAAGTTTTAAAGGAAAACAGTTGGTGATAAAAAATGTTTAGATTACTAGTTGAAGATCGAGTGAGATCGATTTTGTTCTTATTAGGAGAGATGACAAACGAGATTGTGCAGATTGTATGGCTATACCTGGAGAGTGTGTCGTTCAACAACACAAGCTTGTGGTTGCGGATTTTCGCTTACAAATACATGTTCGACAGAACAAAGGCGCCAAAATATCGAGGACGAAGTGGTGAAGCTCAAAGGCGATGCCCAACAAGTCTTCAATGACAATATGATCGAAGAAGGAACATGAAACGAAAAAGATGACGATGCTTATAAATGTAGAAGAAGATGACAACTCACATTCAAAAGGTAACTACAACAGTACTAGGAGTGATAAGAGGAAATAGACACGAATCTAAAGACACTTGGTGATGAAACCAGAGGACGTGCATAAAGCTATCCAAGAGAAGAAGGAATGCTATAAGTGTTTGTACCATGACAAGAATACAAACAACGTATAGAAATACAAAGCGGCCAAAAAGAACGCAAAGATAAGTTGTGAATGAAGCAAGAGGTCAGCCTCACCAAGCTGTTCAACAACATTTTTCAATCAAACAAGATGTACGATGAGTGGAGAAGAAGTATATTAATACCTATCTTCAAAAATAAGGATATAATCAAAGTTGTACTAATTACCGATGAATCAAGCTTGAGTCATACAATGAAGTTCTGGGAGAGAGTGATTAAGCATCGATAATGAAAGTAACAAGCGTTACGAAAAACCAATTTGGTTTTATACCTGGCAGGTCGCCTACGGAGGCGACTTTTTTGACAAGACAACTTATGGAGAGATATAGAGATCAAAAGAAGGATTTGCACATGGTGTTCATCGACTTGGATAAAGCGTATGACAAGATACCTTGGAAGGTCATATGATGGACACTTGAAAATAAGAAAGTTCCAACAAAATACGTTACCCTTATAAAGAATATGTACGATAACGTCGTGACTAGTGTCAAAATATGTGATGGCGCAATCGGTGACTTTGCAATTAAGATAGGATTACATCAAAGTTCAGCCCCGAGCCTTACATCTTTGCCTTAGTGATGGACAAGATCACGAAAGACATACAAGGAGATATTTCTTGTGCATGCTCTTTGCTAGCAATGTAGTTATGATTGAGAAAGTACGGTAGGTGTTGATAGAAAACTAGAGTTGTGAAGACAAACTTTGGAATCAAAAGGTTTTAGACTTGGTAAAACTAAAACCGAGTATATGAGGAGCGACTTCAGCAACGTTCAATTAGAAGATGGAGATGTTAGTTTGGATGAGTAAGTGGTGCCCTTTGGATGAGCAAGTGGTGCCCAGAAAAGACACGGTTCGATATTTGGAATCGATATTACAGAGTGATGACGAGATGGATGAAGAGACAGTCATAGAATACGAGCGAGTTAGGATAAAATGACGACAAGCATATGGTATCCTATATGACAAAAATGTTCCACAAAAACTGAAAGGTAAGTTCTATAGGACGACGATTAGACCTACAATGTTGTACGACGCAAAATGCTGGGCTACTAAAGTACAACACATCCAGAAGATGAACGTAACAGAGATGCGCATGTTGCAGTGGATATGTGCCATACAAGAAGAGGTAGTATTAGAACTAATGATATACATGACAAGATCGAATTGCACCGATTGAAGAGAAGTTTGTCCAACATCGCTTGAGATGGTGTAGGCATGTGCAACAGAGATATTTTGAAGCACCGATACATAGTGAAGTTCTGAGTCACGTCGAAAGCACAAGAAAAGGTAGGTGTCGACCGAGATTGACATGGGATGAAGTAATAAAATGAAACTTAAAGGCATGGAACGTCATCAGTCAGATACGAATGCGTGGAAATTAGCAATTTACATACTAGAACGATGACCTAGGTTATAATTGATACTAGTAGATCTGTACAACTTTTTGTCACGATTAGAGACGTAGGACATTGTTTAGACTCTTAAGATTTATAGCATAGTTATTATTGCTATTATTACTATTATTACTTATTATTATTATTATTATTATTATTTATAATTTTTCTATCACTTCGATTAGGTTCCATTTCTAGCCTACCAACTTGTTTGGGACTAAAGGCTTTGTTGTCGTTGTTGTTGTTGTACTAATTGAAGACATCAAAAGACACAAATTCCTTTTAATTTATTTGCGTTTGTTAGCTCACGAGTCATGACCATGCAACTACATGATCTTTGACATGCAACATGATCTATTATAAATCAATCTTAGACTTTAATTGTATTTGAATAAAAACAGAAATATTTAGGTACAAAACATAACAAAAATCTAAACAATATTGACTAGAATTATTTAACTTGAACCTGATCTTTCACAACGTCAGAGAACACATTTCTCAATTTGACAAGGCGTAACCAAAATTGTCACTTCTGTTAATAGAAACAGATCAAACTCTCATTTCGAAACAAAAATGTTGAAACCAAAAGATAAGAGGAACAGATTACGATATTGGGATTTTGTAGAAGTAAGATTTTGCAATCATCGAATCTGAATTCCTTTTTTGGTTCGCACACAGTGTCTGCGAACTGTTCTACACAAAGCATAGTTAGGTTCATAGAAGTCACTTGACCAACCAAAAAACAGGCGCGCAATCAATGAGTACGAACATCTACTTCTAAATTTGAATATTTCCTGCTATATTCCTCTCACTTCACATTTCACACAAAGTATTGAGGTTCACAAACATTATATATGAACCAAAAGTAGGTTTACATTCAATGAACGCAAGCTGTCTACTTTTGAATTTGCATGTTTCCAGCTATCTTCTCTAATTTTGCATTTCACACTAAGATTAGGTTTGAGGGCATTGTCTATGAACCAAAAAGGAGCTTGCAATCAATGAATGCATTGCGAATTTCCAGTTTCTAAAATTTGCATGTTCCAAGTTACCTTTATCTTGCTCTAGCATTTCACATTATCAGATAAAAATAGGTGGTACCAAGGGACGTAAACGAACTTAATTGAAATTTTTGTGTGAGGCAAATTGTCATTTCAATTGACAATCTAATCCACTAGACTAGAGAAATGAGGGCACAAAAGGATATCGACAGTGACAAAGCCCAGGGGGTTTAGGGGGCACTGACCCCTCATTATGTGTCAAAAATGTTCTATTTTAGTAGTAATATCAGAATTGTCCCCTCCCCTCCACCTCAGAAGATGCCTAAATTTATTAGTGTTATTAATGGATTTGATTTTCAATCGAATTTGTCCCCTACATTATGGTTAGTCTGGCTCCGTCACTGGATATCAATCTCAAATTAACGGTATTTTAGAGAAATTTTGAACAAAAATGAGCATTCCTACAACCTGATAGCAGTATATTGGGGCCAGAGGAGGGATTATACAGCGGTAATATAAAGAAGGGAATTGAAAGCCATTTAAGGACTTGGGTTCTACTAACAAAATAATATATTATATTAAAAAGCTGAAGAAACTACATTTACATGCATAAATTTGAGAAAGATAAATTGAAGTTTTAAAAAGTTAACTTATTTAATTTTGTCTATCCTCCATTGAATAGTAAGTGCAAAGAAATCTTGCAATAAGATTATAGGTTCAAAGTTGAAACAACTTCCAGACTGTAACTAATTGGCTGTTCTCACAGACCACTTTGGCTTTAAACATTTGTATTGCTTTCTAGATATCTTATTTTGAACATCTTAAGTGCACTTATGCATTACAAACTCCAACATAATAATAGATCAAGTTGAGGTGATAAGACTAATAATGAATTAAAATTATGCTCACTAGTTTGTTTAGGATTTACAGATGACAAGAATCAGGTACTTTATATGAGTTAGTAATGTTTTATGTTTAGACCGGATTTACTTTTCAGTGCCCAAGTGTTTAAGAAAATTACATCGAAAGATCAGAATCCCACATCAATTATGTAATACAGTGTTGAAATGATAACTTCATGCCTGTGTTTTAATCTTTAGACATCCTCCAAATCAGATATTGGTAATTATTTGCATTTACACCAATTCTATTTGGCATGCCCACAAAATTTAATGCCCAAAAACTGGAACAACTAAGACACATAGGACGAACACCAAGCCGTACTAGGATGAACCAACAACCATATTAGGATGAGCTAGGAGGGATTTTCTATTTATCCTATCTGATAAAATTTAAATCATTTTAAAATAAATATACCTGAATTGATTCCACCCACTGCATATTTAAGAAGAACCTCCATTCGCATTGCTGCTTGTCTCTCCTCTCATTCTCTTATAGGGTTGTCCCTGCTGCTGTGTACCAGAACCGGCACTCGCATTCTCAGAGGAACCTAGGTTAGAGTTGCAGCTACCATTAATCCCTTCTGCAGAACCCAAGTTACTTCGCTTCCAATCTTGCATATGCTCAAATTTATATCTAACTACAGGTTGTCCCGCATTAGCTGCGTAAAATGGATTTATACAGCTCCTGCAAAGCAGAAGGCAATCAACAAAAATCTGTGAATACTCAAACCACATTCGGCACCTGGAGCAACGGGTCCAGAAGGTGGCCTCCAAACGTTGTGGTACTGGCTGTTCAGACCTCCGCTGTTTTGGCCGTGCAGCTGTTTGTGAGGCATGTTTACCAGTACAGCTAGCAGTTCTTGGTTTCGGGGGTCGTGGCACTGGTCGAGCAGCTGTTTGCGGGGCACCTTGTTCCCTGTAGCCAGCAGTACTTGGGGACGGCTGTGGCACTGGCCGTGTGGTCTTTTGTGGGTTACCTTGTGCTTGGAACTTGAAGTGCATGTCAGAGCCAGTACCCATGTTATGCCCATTCCCCGTCTGGACCACGTGGATTTTCCTCTTCTGATCATATATATGTCTCTTGTCTTTGTCCTTTAGTACATCAAATGCCTCTTGGACTAGTTTAAAGGCATCGTTTGCACCTTTCGTTCTGTTTTTGTCGGGGTGAATTTGTAGCACGAGGCGTCTGTACTGCTTCCTCACCGTCGATTCATCATCAGAGGGGCTGAGAGACATGATGGCATACCAATCATTTTCACCAGCAATCTTAGATTCACCCTTTAGGAGCACATCTATAACTGTGATGAACTGTGCTACACCATCCAACTCAGGGAACAACTTTTGAGCCTTCTGAGCAAACTTCATTGCACCATTGAAGTCTTTCTCTTTAAGCTTGCTCTCTGCAATTTCCTTTGCTCTTTCAGCCTCACCTTTGTTGCACTCCATTTCAAGAAAGTACGGTATTGTGTTTTGGAGGAGTGAAGTACCTGTCAAATCACTACATTGAAATAAGAACTAAATCTCAACAGAATTAAAAATATCATTTAATACAACTTTATAAAAAGAACATATTTGCTACATAGCATAAATATTTTTTGAAACACACCTGCTTCATATTACTACAATATTTTTCACGAACCTAGGTGAGCTTGCCTAATTTTGATGGAAACAACTCAAAATGTTCGTAGAGTAAGTCAGTATGTGCCAGCATTGCCAAATTAAGCTGGGAAACACATATCTCAAACAATTTCGGTTTAGAAAAGGCCAGGAACCAAGCGAGACTCCTAACCGTACCACTCGATTTCAAAAGTTGATCAGTACCAACTAGGAAAGAGAATATTCAATTTTCGTATATGAAAAAGGAAAAATACAACAAATATATTTTTTGTTTTGGCAAAGTAGGAGTTAAGAGCTCAAATCCTTTTGGCCACGACATCTTCAGATAAACGAATCAAATCGTTACTCACCCTAATATTCAACAGCTTGAGATTTTTATTAATCAGTGCATCACACATTCGTAAAAGTTCCCGAAAAAAGTCCTTGAATTGTATTTGAAGTGTGAGCTTAAAACCACTCGATTAAAATTCCAGAAAAAAATCAGTATAACAAATATAACTCTATTTCTGGAAAAATTTCAAAAAAAAAACACGCATGCAAAACATAAAAATTTAGCCTAAAAATCTAAAAGAAAAAACCTAAACAAAACTATCAAAAAGCGTACGAAAAGTACCTCTCTGGACGGAAATCGACGAAGGCGGAAGAAATTTCGGAGGAAAAAAACAGCGGAGAATAAAAGACAATGCGAGTAAGGGAAGCAAGCAGCTCTGAACTCTCTTTGGGTCTCAAAAGGCAATGCGAATGCGAGAGGAAAGGGGAGGAGGTGGAAGGAGGAGTTGTAAAATCTCGGGGAAATAGAACTGCGGAGGGAAAGGAATTAATTACAAAACGGCACTCTTAAGTCTTAGCGAGCGAGCGGAAGTTACAAGAGGCGGATCGAGAGAAGAAATGAATTTGGGTGTCGCTTGGTCGGGATTTTAATTTTTAAGAGAGGAGCTTAAGTTTTAACCCAGGATAACTCGGCTGAGAGGTGAATCTGTGTGCCATTTCACTGACAAGTGGGTCTCCGCAAGGGTCTGCAGTCTTATGAGCTCTAGTCTTATGTCTTTTTTCTCGTTTTCATAAAAGGCCTTAAGCGGTCATTTTGCAATTTTTTGCATCGTACTTTTTCTTCTCAACAGTATGGATTGTTCCACATGAATCTACTTTTTTTGTTTTCGTTCGAGTTTGATTCTTCTATCGCGCTACACAATTGGATACATACAAACATAGATAAACCTGATTTTTTTAATATTAGAAATTTAATAAATAAACTATAAACAGAAAGAAAGAGAGCCGAAGATGTTCGAAAAATAGAAAAAATCAGAGATGCAAAGTCTGATCTTTTGGAAAAAGCTAAAAGGTCGAAGTTGCTAACTTTGTGGTTGGCGACCCAAAATCAATGGTATACCGGCTTAAGAAATTCATTTATGGGCTCAAACAAGCATCTCGACAATGGTACTTGAAATTTCACAACATAGTTAGCTCATACGGTTTCGAGTCTAACTTAGTTGATGAATGCATTTACCTTAAGTTCTGTGGGAGCAAGTTCACGTTTATAGTCTTATACGTTGATGACATACTACTAGCTAGAAATGACAAGGACATGTTGCATCAAACCAAGAACTTTCGATTTAGAAACTTTGAGATGAAAGATCTTGGAGATGCCTCATTTGTCCTAGGGATAGATATATTGAGAGACAAAACCGAAGGAGTTCTGAGACTATCCCAAAGAAATTACATAGATAAAATGTTAAGTAGGTATGGCATGAAAGACTATAAACCAGGTGATGACCAGGCCAGTCAAGTGAGGGAGGTGAATCACAAGCGGACTACTTAAGTATCAAGCCTCAAATTCTTTTCTAGACATCACTAGCACGTAGCTTCTCATTACTTTTATTTATGCACCTTACTTTATGTGTATTAGCAACTACTTAATGTGTCAACCCTCCGAAGGGAGCAATTAACAATTTGTTACTAACACACATCCTTTTAACTTTCACGAGACATCTTGCTTGTTACTTTAGCGACGGTGTTCGAAAGCGAACACGATCGTTTAACAAGATATGGCGTGTATTCCTAATTGCCTTCAAATAGATCAAAATCGTTTAAAAGTCTACAAGGATGTATCCTAAAAGGGAACTACTCGTCCATAATATATATATGTTGTATTATCAACTAAATAGGGGCTTTAAATTAGAGATTTCCAATTTTTCTATTTGTTAATAAAATAAACATATATATTTTATTAAACATAGACTTTTAAATATATTTAGTATTTAGAAAATTACTAAATATTCTTGAATACCATATTTTAATATTAATCAAAACCTTTTAAAATTTAGCAATTTTATCTCGACTTTTATTAGCTTTTATACTAATTATAGATATATAGCTAAATTCTGTATATATATCAAGATAAAAAAATAGTATTAATTTTGTAGCAAAATTAATTGTAATTATATATAAGTAAATTATATATATATCTTAAATTACAATTAATTTACACTACTCCTAATTAACAGAAATTTAATTTTCAGAAAATTGGCACAATTAACCTATCAATTCAATTGTTTTGTACCAATTTCCAGACTGCTTGCGGCCGCAATATCCCTGTCAATTCAATTCTCTGAATTTTCTAGAAAAACAGTGCAAAACATGCTCTCTTGCAGGCGTAATTGCCCTAGGTTGCGGTCGCAATCGTCCCTGTCAGTTCAATTATTCACAACCAGCAATCCAGAGTCATTACGGCCGCAATATATCACTTGTAAGTTCAAATTTGTACTTAGCCCACAATAGTACTGGAATTCCTTGTCCTTGCGGCTGCAATATCATTTCTTGCAATCGCAATGAGCCATGGACTTGGAATGTTTCTAGTTTCCCAAAAAAGAGACCTTCCTAACAAGTATTGCGACCGCAATATCATTTCTTGCGGCCGCAATAGACCTTGATTTAGCACAAAAATGGTCTGTTTTGGAAATAAACTTTTCTGGATAATATTTTTGTTCGAATTTTCAACCAAAATTATTGCATTTATTTCTCAAAAATAATTGTAATTTGTCAAATAATTGTTCCCAATATTAATTAAACAATTAATATGAATAATATCAATTTCAAATTTGCATAAGGTGAGGAAATTTGATAAAATCCAATTAATTCACAAAAGAAAAAATTACTCACACAAATTAAGAGAAAATCACCAAAAATGCAATAATTAAATACGATAAATCCAATAAATCACAAATTCTTAAATATGCCAAACGGGATAGCTCTGATACCACTTGTTGGGATTATTTCAATTGATTTGGTGCAATTCAATTAGGGTATCAATTCAATAACTGTTTCCTAATCTAAAATAATTGTAATTACAATTCAATTCACAAAACAGTTGCGACATAAATGAGAAACAAAGAGCGAAAGCGGATTTACTTACTTTCCATCTCCACCAGTCGTCTCTGGTCTCTAATCCAAGTGACGGTCGAGATGTCTTGAATCAACGGAAGTTCTTCGGTACGTCCTTTTTCTCGATGGATTATTCCAAACTATTCGGGGGCGCTATCCTTTCTTTGACTATCACGAAATTCCTGACAAAGTAAACACTCTCAATGGAGAAGAATGTGGTAGCTATGCATAGCACATGTACCGTAATAACAACGATAAACTGATCTCTTCGTTACCCCCTAACGTTTGGAGACTCAAGACCTTTTATAAGGGTTAGAGTGTATCTTGGAAAGATGTCGAATTAATTATCAAATATTAATAAAATATTTGTAATTATATTCTCTTCAATTTCTTTCCAAATCCTAGTATTTACTTCTGCAAATACATCCACTAATACTTTTGTTACTTTTGAGTCATACTTTGGTTACTTTTGAGTCAAATTTTATTGATGTTCCTAATAATACTTGGTGGATTGACTCGGGCTCTACCACTCATATTTCAAACAACTTACAGGGATTTCTTACGATCAAAACCACAAGCTAAAGTCGACAAAGTGAAAGATATGTAATTATAGGCAATAAAGACAAGGTGCCAGTGGAAGGAGTCGGTACATATCGACTTGTATTAGAATCTGACAATGTTTTCAATTTGTACGATACATTATATGTACCTTTGTTTTCTCGCAACTTACTATCTGTATCTAAGTCGGATTATTGTGGCTATGTATTTAAGTTTGGATCTAAATACTTTAGTTTATATAAAATAATTGCATGATTTGTTGTGGCAATTTGATTGATGGATTATATAAATTAGAGTTGGATAATTCTTATGTAGAATCTCTGATTACCATAAACAATACTATTGGGATGAAAAGAAATATGAATGATAAAAAGTCGGCATACTTGTGGCACAAAAGATTGGGTCATATATTCAAAGAAATAATGCAACATTTAGTAAAGTCTAAAGTTCTTCCAAACTTGGATTTTACTGACTTAGGTGTATGTATTGATTGTATAAAAGGCAAACAGACAACATACTAAGAAAGGTGCCACTCGTAGCTCTCAACTTCTAGAAATAATTCCCACAAATATTTGTGGGTCATTTGATGTTCCTTCCTTTAATAAAGAAAAGTATTTCATCACCTTCATCGATGATTTTTCACGTTATGGATTTGTTTATCTTTTAAATGAGAAGTCACAATCTATTGATGCACTTGAAGTGTTTATAAATGAGGTTGAAAGACAATTAGAAAAACAAGTGAAAATCATTCGATCTGATCGTGGTGGAGAATTTTATGGTAGATATGACGAATCAGGACAAAATCCTGGACCCTTTGCTAAATTCTTAGAAAAGCGTGGTATATGTGCGCAATACACTATGCTTGGCACACCACAACAAAATGGTGTTGCTGAACGTCGCAACAGAACACTTATGAACATGGTTAGGAGTATGCTCAGTAACTCAACTGTGCCTAAATATTTGTAGATGTATGCACTTAAGACCGCCATGTATTTACTAAATCGGGTTTCAAGTAAGGCAGTAGAAAGAACTCCTTTCGAACTGTGGATGGGAAGGAAACCTAGTTTGTGTCATATACATGTATGGAGTTGCCCTGCGGAGATACGTTTGTATAATCCACACAAAAAGAAATTGGATTTCAGAATAGTTAGCGGATTCTTTATTGGATATCCAGAAAAATCCAAAGGTTTCAAATTTTACTGTCTAAATCATAGTACGAGAATTGTTGAATCCGAAAATGCACGTTTTATCGAGAATGCTGAAGTCGATGCAAGAAATTATGATCAGTGTAATTCTGATCTTCAGGAAATTACGGAGCGAGTTGTTGTTCCTTTGTCTGTTGTTCCGAAAGTAATTGTTTCAACTATTCCAGAACAACCAATTGTTACTGATGACATTCCAATTGATGACATCATTGCTGATGATATAGTTGAACTAAATGAGACATCATTAAGGTCTAGCCGTGAACGAAATCGGCTATATCTAATGATTATTTGATTTATCTACAAGAATCTGAAATTGATTCTGTAATAGATGATCCGATTTCATACAAGAAAGCTATTGAATGTGAATAATCTGATAAATGGATTAATGCCATGAAAGACGAATTAAAATCAATGGAACAAAATCAAGTCTGTGATCTCATCAAATTGCCTCATGATTCCAAGCGAGTTGAAGTGTAAATGGATCTTTAAGAACAAACATGACTCAAAAGACAAAATTGAACGATATAAAGCTAGACTGATTGCCAAATGTTTCACTCAGAAAGACGGCATTGATTATAAAGAGACATTTTCGCCCGTCTCTAAGAAGGTTTCTTTACGTATCATATTAGCTTTAGTAGCTCATTACGATCTTGAGTTACACCAAATGAACGTCAAAACTGCTTTTTTCAACGGAGAACTCGAAGAGAAAGTCTACATGAATCAGTCCGAGGGCTTTTCAATTGGGGGAAGGATATGGTTTGCAAATTGAAAAGGTCGATATATGGACTGAAACAAGTATCACGACAATGGTATCTCAAGTTCAATGATTTAATTACTTCTTTTGGTTTTAAGGAAAACATTGTTGATCGCTGTATATACTTGAATGTCAGTGAGAGTAAGATAATGTTTCTAGTTCTATATGTTGACGATATTTTACTTGCGATCAACGATCTTGATATGATGAAAAGCATCAAGAACTTTCTCTCAAATAATTTCGAAATGAAAGATATGAGCGAGACGAGCACGTGATAGAAATATTATGAAAAAACAACATAATTAATATATATACAAGCAAACAGGTACAGCACGAACTGTCCTGTCCCAATTATGATATGCTAGTTTTGTATTATTATTTTTTTCCTAACATTCAATAGAGCATTATCTCAAACACCTTATATGCACGAGTTCTGGCAAAATCACAATGAATACATCTGAACGACATCCAAAAATGAAAGACTTGAGATAGAATTAATGTGAATCTCCCTTGACCGTCCAGAAATAAAAAAAAAAAAATATGTATGAACAAATTAATGGTTGAGCCCAAGTTTAACAAAGAAATAATTAATATTGCCCGGTGGTTCTCATGGAATCCATCCCAAGTTGAACAAAGGTCTGCCAAGCTGCCACCCCTGCTCTCACTAGTCACTAGGCTTCTCTGGATTAAGGAAAAAAGAAGTGGCCTCCACTTCTCTAGATTTTCTATCGTTCATCAGTAAACCAAGTTCCGCACATTAGTTTTTTTTACTGTCCCCGTGACTAGTTTCTTTACGCGAGCTTCGTAATTTTCTCCTTGACATTTTTAATAATGAAAGATATTTGGGCCGCAGGAGCCACATTTTTCTGCGCGGAGGCGTATTGCGTAGAGAATATTATCAGAACTGTAGCTTATGCATGATAATCATGACCAACTAATGTTACATTGTATTCGCCTACAAAGCTAGTTTCAAAAGGGAGAGAAGAAAATATGTAAAAGGAGAAATCATACCCCTTTTACATGTCTCTACTGACATCTAATTATTTGTTTTTGGCTTTTTGCTAATTAATTAGATAGTCCTGTAACTAAACCTCACTGAGGAAGTAAAAAGAAACCAAGATCAGGGTAAGACAGTTGATCTGACAAACCAGAAATCAGCATATCAGAAGGCATGCCCATGTTTACCGGAGCCGCGGAAACCATCATGGAATTAACATTCTGATCAACCAACCTGTACCCACAATTCCCGAACCCATACCCAAAATTGTCCCGGTGCCCGTACCCATTAGGGAAGATGCCAGCCTCCACCATAATCCTTGCTTTGTTGTCCTCCAACTCAGCCCAGATCTGCTCCAACCTATTAGATGACGGCACACGAAGATGAGGTGCGAGGGACGACTCAGAGGGAAGATAACGGTCGATGACTTGGGCCACCGACGGGTGTCCGAATGAAAAGGGTTTATTGGCTGGAGAGAATACGATCACTGCCAAGTGGGCCCCGCATAGAACCGATAACTCATACGCCTTCTTGAATAGCCCCGAACGCCTCTTTGAGAAGCACACCTGCAGATACAATAGTAGTTTCTTTGATCAATTTACTAGCTGCTTCTTTTTAGTTTTGGACAATTATTTGAGGCAACATATTTGAAATAAACTCTGATGTAATTAATATCCCAGAAAAGCATGTATATATAGATGATAAAATGTTCATCCAAGACTTCCAGTTCAAAGTTCAAACAATTATCTCCTTTTGTTCTCTGGTTTGTATTTTATTGGCTGATAGTATCATAGTAGTTGTAAAGATATCACAATTCACAAACGAAAAGAAATTGATAACTTTTTCATAGCATTCGGTGTTAGTATAATAGTATGTATGCATTACCAGAAATAATATCCTAAACGAAGCAAAAAAGAGGACGAACAAAACAAGCACCCAAAAAAAAAGCAAAAAAGAGAAGTCTAAACAAAAGAATAAAAAATCTAAAAGAAAGTATGTACATTTGTAAATAAAGAAGCGAAGTAAACCTGTCGTGCTTCTTCATTTCGGATGCGGCTGATTGGAATTTTCTGACGACCAATGCTGCGCCCCTTCTGGCCGTTGGATACTACCGCTCCCCTCTTCATCGCAACACTGCTACTTGCCATTGCTGCCTTTCTCTCGCTCTGCATTTTACTTGACGAGGAAGGAATTTTGATAGGTGCGCAAACACACAAAGATTTATAGAGATGGGAGAGAGAGGGAGAAAGAGGAAGCGCTGAGTATTGTAATTTGTAACAGCAAACTTAACAGCAAATCTGCGTATATATAGAGGAAGAGCTCGAAGAAGAGAGAGAGATGTTAGACAGAGAATAAAATTAATTCTCTTTGACCAGATTGCCCTGCGAACAGAATTAGAAGTTAATGAGGCAGAATCTTTTAAATCCGAAATTAATGGAGTAGTGGGACCCACGTAACAGTATTCATTCATTAATCATTAATCATTAATCATCAGTCATCAGTCATCAGTCATCACATTCCAAAGATTTGTTTTGGATACTAATTTTTGTTCCTGATTAATTAATTGATCGTCAATTTCATGTCCATTCTGCAATGGACAAAAAATAACAATTTCGACCGTTCAATAACAATAATAAGGGATCCAACCGCTGAGATGAAAGTTGAAGTTCGACTTACTGCATTATTTTCCGTTATAAAAAATTAACAGTTCTGATCAATTCCGAAGAAGCACTCCTATTATAACCGGTCACAATATTTTTACTTGAGAGCTGATACGTAAATATCAATATTGATACCGACTATCGATATCGATGTTATTATGTATATTTAGTTGAGTTATTATGTACATTATTTGATGGGAGAAGTATCTAATGTAGTGGTAAGACACGAAACTTTGATAGGAGAAGTATGTGGTTCAAGCCTCGACGAAGGCTAGACATGTCTAACGTGCAGAACTATCGCGAAAGAATGTATTTTCGTTAATCGTTTTGTTTAATAAACAATTAAGAAATTTTGTTTCGTTAACTATTTCATTAAAAAAACGATCGTAACGAAACAAAACGATGAAACTCATTATCTTCGTTCTTCATCCATCTCTCTCATCACACTAAAACAAACAAGAAACCGATGATGAACAATTCTAATCATACACATGAATCAAATCATTCATCTCTCATTTGAACAATCATTCATTTTCTCTCTCATCATCTTCTGTCATAGTATTTTTCTCTAAAAAAAAATAATTCTAACAATACATAATCACAAACGAAACTATGAAACAAACGATCACAAAACGATATATTTTTGTTAATCGTTTTGTTATTGCAACGAAAGAAATTTCTTTTATTGTAATCGCTTCATTTGTCAGGAAACAAAACGAAAGACGATTAAACGATAGATCATTGACAGCCCTAACGAAGGTACCTCTAGAGAAGCTTTTTCAAATTTATTTTCTGATATGTTTGTAGTGTGTTGTAAATGTACGAACAATGAATTAGAAAAATATAATTTAAAATTTTAGTGCGAGCATTAGCGAGTTATATTATATCCGAAGTAATTAAGTATGGGTGAAACAGTCATTTTAAAAAAAATCTCTCACCGTAGCCGTAATAAATTCGCACCAGAGAGGGGGGGAGAGATGTGCTCCTCTCTCCACACCAGTGTAGTGTGAAAACAAAATAAAAAAAAAATAAGGAACCTTTACTTGATTGGGAAATATCAATAATATTCGCAATGGTATTGGTATGTTAGCACAGCCACATATGGAATTAGAACAGAAATGTACCTCGCACTCCGCATCATCATTGCAATTCAAAAATAGTAATTATTTGAAAGTGTATATTAAATCAACACGGGTAAACATGCGGCAGATCGTTTTAGCATTTTTTGAAAGCTGCAAATACAACAGGAGGACAACGTTGTCTTCTGTATTCAATCAAAGCTACAAACAAATTCGCCAAAACAGGATGAACCAAGCATAACTTCAGAAAACAGTATAAAATGAGGGGGAAATGGTCTTCACTCTTGACTGTATAAAGCAGATCATTTAGTTTTCTGGTCAACTGCAAACACGACAATATCATGTTATCCCGTTCCCGTAAATGTACTTGGGCAAGTTCTTTATAACACCATAAGCTCCTAGGCTCTGTTCTATCAATTTTGGATTTGATTACAAAGGAACACATCCACAATTTATAGCACAAACGGATCTGAGAAATCAGGGCTGGGAGGAGCAAAATACACACTCCTAGACGCAACAAGTTTCTTCCTTAGTAGGTACCTCGGACCTGAGACCCGACAAGTGAGAAAACGAGGGTGGCGACCAGTTGGGTCAGGTGGGACCAGCTGTTGCTCTGGAGACGGAGAGGAAGGAGGAGAGAGGCGCGACAGGGGCACGGATCTGACAGATCGGGCGTTGATTTTGGAGTCGCGGATCCTAGCAAGCGCACCCGGTTTGAGAAACCTGTGGAATCGGTCGTGGGCTGGAGAGGCAGGAGCTGATTTGGGAGATCTTCGTCCCATGAGCGAAAGAGAGGAGAGGGAGAGACAGTGAGAGGCGAAGATGAGTGAATGGGTGGGAAAGAGATTTTGCGGGAATTTATGGCGGGAAGAGGGAAGAGGGAAGAGTGCACTCCTCTATGGACCGAGTCTACAAGTTTACCCTGTTCCACTTATTTGTGGGGTCCGATTATGATTCGTAGGAAGCGGAGCCCATGGTCAGTGTCGTGATTTTTACGAATACAATGAATGAGGTTCAGGGAAGTCGTTATGGGGTAGGGAAAGAGAGGGAAAAGCGAAGTATTGTTTGTTTTTGAAGGCGGGAGCCGGGAGGGGTTTTCACTTTTCAGTAGTTACCGAGACTAATAGCATCTCCAATAGAGCAATTGAAATTAATTGTTAAATAGTAATTGTAGAAATTTTAGAAATTAAGTAATCTATTTCTACATTGGTACAATCAAGCAAACAATTGAGAATTAAACACTTGACCAATAAGAATTAAACATTTGGCCAACTCATCTTCAAAAAAAGAATAGCCATAATTGCTAAATAAGCAATTCTTTTCCATAATTGTTTAATAAGCAATAGTCATACAACCCAACAATTACAAAACAATTGACACATAAGCATAAGCAATTGCTAAGCAATTACTAATGGAGATGCTCTTATATTTTCTGCGTTGACGTCGCTGTATATTAAATATTCGGCGATCCGGTCAAAATGTCTTGTAAAATACATAGTGTCTTATAGAAAGCCGAGAACATTTTTATTTTTGAAATTTTCTAAGTTTTTAAATAATTATTTCATTAAATTAAGAAATTAATTTTTCTTCAATGTTTAAATTTTATATTTCTAAAATTAAAATTGGAGCTTTTTAATCGCTACATCAACAAACTATTCTTTTTTTCAAGTTTTTTTTGTCGGTAAAGATTTCTGACGCGCTTTTTTGTGAGAATAACGAAACTATTTTCAGTGACACTCATTATAATAAAAGAAGATTTACAATAAAAATACACATATTCATCTACACACTACAAGCTGCAAAAATATATTGGTACATTATTAGAGAGTTTTTCATCATGACTTCACAATTATTTTTGCCGTTAGTCATTTTTTATGAGAGGGAGCGTCGGGAGACGTATTGATTTTTAACCAATAATTATGCCACGTCACAGTTTACAAACTATGAACAAAGTTGTTAAATAGGAAGCTCTGAAACAAAATTTCTAATAAGAAACTCTCCTACATTCATAAACTGAGTTAGAAACTGTCACGTCAGATTAGAAACTCTAAAAGTTTCAGAGATTAAGATGCCCTAAGTACAACTAAAATAATTAAAAACAAAAATTCGTGTATTATATATGTACATGAAAAAACGTAAAATTTCAAGTTGATTTCAATTCATCAAGAATGGTGTTGAATTAAAGTATAAATTGTGAATTATTGATTTTATTAGTGAGGCTGGAGTAGTGTTCTCAAAAAATTCGGGCGGGTTTACCCGCCCGTGCCCAGACCGTGCTCGACCCGTACCCGTGCCTAGATCCGCCCGGACCCGTGGATCCCGGATCCACGGATCTAGCACGAGTCGGTTTGGCTCCAAATCCCCCAAACCCGTCTGGATCCGTGCCCGTGTAGACCCGTGCCTAGATCCCCCCGTGCCCGACCCGTTGACCCGTGAAACCGTGCAAAAATTCAAAAAAATTCAGAAAAATTCGTATATATATATATATATATATATTAAAATAATGTGCAGTTTTAAATTCAAAAAATTTAAAAAAAAATTCAAAAATTCAAAAAAATTCGGAAAATTGGACGGATCCGACCCGACCCGTCTGGACCCGCCCGGGTTTATCACGGGTTGGGTTGGGTGTTTTGGGTTCGGACCCGTGCATACCCGCCCCACCGTACCCGTGGATCCGCCGTACTTGTGGATCCGTGGATCCGGACGGGTCGGATCCACGGGTACCCGACCCGCCTCGTTTTGAGAACACTAGGCTGGAGCTAGAAAATTTCGAAGGAATGTCAAAATAATACTAAATATTAATATTAAAATAAGACAAAAACTTGCATACTTCAAAAGTCGAGTACACTGCGTACTTCATTCCATCTGGTTCGTTCAATTTTCCTCGAGATTGGTGAAAACTATTATAATGCAACTTTTGCGACGTTTTCAATGTTTTCATCAATCTTGAGAAATTGAATGAACCGGATGGAGTGGAGTACGAGTGTACCCAATTTTTAGAGTATGCAAGTTTTTGCTTAAAATAATTATCATATTATAAAACATAAATTGTTATTATGAGATACACAAGATAATTATCATATTATAAAAATAAATTATTATCACATTATTAGAATATTATGGGGTTCTTATATAAATAATTTAATATAGGGTGAAGTATTAATTTTTGTAAGACAAATATATAAGTAACATAAAAATAATATGAGTTAGGTTATGCTACTTACGTAAGCATGAATTTATGTCATGCATCGATCATATCTCGAATTTCAAAATGCAAAAGACTGATTCGAACAGTTGAAAATATCTTCTATACTAAATTCTACCAAGGAACCAATTTTTTCTATATTTTTTTTTACTTTTTATTGGGTGGATAGAAAATTAGTTAAATTGAAGGTTTTTTATTCGTCGGATTACTCAATTTTCTACCTATGCAATAAAATAGTTAAAAAAATATGAAATAATGAAAAAAAGTTGGTTTTCAAGTAGATTTTAGTATGGACAACATTTTCAATAGTTTGGATCATCCATTTGTATTTTAAAATTCGGGATATGATGGTAAACACGATTAAAGTTTTGTGTCTACGCAAGTACCATAACTTAACTCATATTATTTTTATGTTACTTATATATCTTTTCTTACAGAAATTAAAACTTGAGTGGGGTACGTAGATTGGAGACTATTAGTTAGGGATCCAAAATTTCTATTATTTTGAGGAAAAATGAGGTTCATATTATTTATGAAAAATGTTCCATATATACCACAATCGATACAGACTATCGATACGTATGTTATTATAGGCATTGTTTGAGTTATTATGCACATAATTACATGCACAATAACTCAAATAACATGCATAACTATTTCAGTACAAAAAATAGTATGCATAATAACTCAAATAATGTGCATATTAACTCAAACAAAGCCCTTAAGTTGTTGTTCCATCCTTTAAGCTTTTTCCTAATAAACTGGAGTTTTAATCTCCGACTGTTACCTAAATTCTTATCATCTGAAGAATATTCAGACCACCATTTATATATTAGATCTCTAAAGTTTTTTTGTTCTAACTAGATTTTTCAGATCTAATTGGTCTATTATTTAACCTAATATAATTGTTTGCTGATAGAATGAGGGGGTTATGGTCACATTGAAGTTACGAAGGCGTTATAACGGCTAAGAACCCGTTATAACAAATTTGAACATAAAAAACTAGCCGATGGAGATTTAAATATTGATTTATTATAGAAATTAGGAAAGAGACCCATTATAATGGTTGGAAATCCGTTATAACTGATGGACAACCCGTTGCAACAGATTGATGTAATAGAAGAGCACATATTGCTATTTAAGCCTTTCGTTCTTCTCCAAGTGAATATATTACAGCAAAAACCGAAATTTGGACCCTTGAGTTATTGTTTTGCTGAAACTCTAGCCTCAAAATCTCTCCAAATTCTCTCAATTTTTCAAGAGCACAAGCAAATTCTTTGAAGATGAAGCCATCTTTTGTCAAGAACTCATCAATTTCACCAAGTTCTGGTAAGTTTTCTCTTGGTTCTAACCTATCTTATGATACCTCCAAAGCTACCATTCATTAGTAACAAGAAAAGAAAAGATGTTGAAAAAACAATTGGAGAAAGAAAGAAAGAAAACAAATGGCCATGGTACCAACTCGGTATCAATACTAGTTCCAACCGGGTACAAACCCTACACCGCCATCATCAAATCCAAAACTAAATCCCTCTTCCTCCCAACCGACACAAGAAATAATCTTTAACCTTTGGGCCAACTCATCTGAAAACTGGATTTTATACCGATTGGTCCTTAGTTCTCTACATTCCAAAGCATCTTCAAAACTAGACTTGTTTTCGATACCTTCATTTTCATGATAAACAGGAATAACCAAATGAGCGAACGAGAATATAACCAATTAGTTCAAACAATTGACTTGTGGGCAATGAAGACTTTTAATTGAATTGAACCAAAGACGTGCCTTGAGTCCGGTTTTGTATGCCAATATGAAGCCAATCAAGGAACTATTTGGGCTCACTACCTATTTCTATGGCCAAGAAATTCCAATTAATGTCCAAATCATAGCCGAAGTCTTAAGGATTGTTGAACTTGGTGATGAGGTATATGTGTATCATAAGTGGCCACAACATGAAGAATCATTTACCGAATACAAAAGATGGTTAGGTGTCGAAGACCCGCACAAAAACTTTACGACTCAAAACTATCCACATTCCATAGATTGTTGTTCTTCTCATAAACAACATTCTCATACCCGGAAAAGCTCTTAAAACCAACATTGAACATATCAATAGTTTTCTCCTTAGGTATCTCATTGACAAGGACAAAGTGGTGAACATCCTTTTTATCATCCTTAATCACATGAGAGTCGCCATAACCAATAAGCAAATGAGCTTACCATACCCTCACCTTTTAATTTGGATTCTTATGCACAAGAGTATTGGTATTCCTATAAAGACAAAAGAACCTAATCTGATCATTTATATATCCTCATCACATTCCTTGGAAAGAAAAGTTAGATTAAAAACAACTTGTCTTGAGAACCGAAACCCAAGCCAATGAATGAGTGGATTAGGAAGGAGGGAGCAAAATCTAATTAATATACCGATCCGAAAGCTCACAAGTCATGAAGGAGGAACCCACTCCTAGCATGTTCCATACCAACACCTCTTATTACATGCCTCCTCCAAACTATCAAGGATATCAATACCCTTATGGTTACTCATACTACATTCCTTCGACTTTTAATCTGATGCCTTCATATGCCTTTTCAATAGTTGAAGAAAGAAAATATATCTCTCAACAAGTGTATTACTTGTCCTTATTTGAAAAGCACAATTCAGCTATACTGCATGAGAGACTTGACACACAAGATGATGCCAACTTCATGGTTCGGACGAATTGAAACCAACAATTTGAAACTTGAAACCTACCAAACTCGAAGCCCAAATGAGAGAGCCGAATGAAAAAGCAACTCAAGTCAACCCGAAAGTTGATGATCAAGCTAGTAGTGATAATGAGTAGTTTAGTTTAGGGTAGTAATTGTTATCTTTTAAAAATTTGCTACGTTCCTTGAGAACTTAAATGTTTAAATTTGATATTTGTATGCATGTTATGTGACTTGTCTTTTTAGTATATTTGCTTGCATCTTTTTTACTATGCTTATTGATTCTATTTCTTGATTATGCTCATTGATTACTATTAGAATTGCAAAATTAAAATTGAATTAATTGTGCTAAAATTTGAAAATTTGTATCATTATGGGGGATCAATTACATAAGACTTAAATTGCAAATACATGCTAGAATTTAGGGGGGGGGGGGCAAATGAATTGAATTGAGCATTTTGTCATACTTCGTAAAAATATGGAGAAATTTAGTGTTGTGCATGATAATTATTGCGCACGCATATGATTTTGCAAATTGCCAAAATGAGGAGTTTGTTAGATTAAACTATTCTCTTGTTTGACAATTTGCAAAATAAATCAGTACTAACCTTGCACTATTGAGTTTTGGTGAGTTGCAGATTTATACATGTACAATATGATGATACAAAGGTTCAATCATGAATGTATAAGTCATAACGATCACAACGATATCAAGAGCAAGCAACTTGGGCAAAAACAGAGGCTTGGCAGAGCCATGCATTACCATAACGCATGGACAACCTGTCACGACGGGTTCCCTGCCTATCATAACGAGTTGCCCACTCGTCACAATGAATTTCCAATCTGTTGCAACGGATTGAAGATGATAAGTGTTGAAGACAGAGGAGGGCAAACATGGAAGTTCTCCAACCCGTTACAACAAATTGTGTAATGGGTTCTCGATTTTTGTAATGCAAGAGAGGAAAATCAAGACTAAGATTTCAAGATGTGTCATGTCTATATATACCTTGGGGATACGAACCATGAAGACTAAGAAAGCCCTCCTTAAGTTTCCAAGCACATAACTGAGCACCAGAAAGAGCACTAAAGTCTTCTCTTTCAACTTCCCGATCTAGAGAGTGACCAAATTATCTAATTGTCAATCCGAGAACACTTAGTTTGTTAGTTTTGTTTGGTGCACTACATTTTCTAGTCAAATAGTGCATCTCCATCCTTGATTGTGATGTCAATCGGACACGTTTATCTTGTAGAGCGGTGTAGCCCGTGCATAGGTTTAGGAATATAAGATTGGTTGTCTTGTTGAGAAGAAACTAAATATAGGTTCCGCAATTGTAAGAACACTTGTGATTTAGTGAAATCGATCCTGGATGGAAGTTTTGGTTTCGGGAGTCACGTGGACGTAAGCCTAGTATGTTTGTAAGTCGAACCACGTTATATTGCATGTTCTTGTGTGCTCTTGATCTCTCTTGATCTTTTCTCTGTCTCTTTATTATATTTGCCCTTTATTGTTTGATTTTCTCAATTGCTCTTAGTACTTGCTTGCTTGTGATTTTAGCTAGGTAATTAATGTCCAAAAGTTTGAATTGTAATTGTTAAAAACGCTTTCGCACTAGCACTTGACCTTAGAACCTCATTCTAGCACTTTTGATATAAGATAATATTATTAGCATGTGCTTTTAAAATATTTTATTGATTCATTCATAAAATTTGTTAAGAAGAAGTGCGTCATAAAAAATGATTACTTATAACTTACTTCATTTTGTTTCTATTGTTTTCTATTTATTTTTGCAACGCAGGTTGAGAAGCTTGGACATGTGTTGTGAAAAATACTATGTTGGGTACTCCAATCATATTGAGTTTTAGAAGTGTCACAAGACCACAATTTAAATTGTCATCATCGTTGTCGCCATCGTCATCGTCGTGAGGGAAAGGTGGAATAATAGTGCTTAGTTCAGCTTTGGTAATTTTCATCTGAACTGTCCTATAGACGACCTAGCACAATTACCAGTTTGGTCTCAAATTCAATGGCACTCGAGACCAATAAGAAGTAAAATATCAATCAATGAAGCACAAAGAGACACAAGAGAATTGATCATGAATTTCGAATTAGCAGCACAATTCTACATCTTTGAGTCGTGCGACTATCAACTAGATCACATAATTCTACATCTTTGAGTCATCTTTGAGTCGTGTGACTATCAACTAAATCACACAATTCTACATCTTTGAGTCGTGTGATTATCAACTAAATCACAAGTGACTTTAAAAAGGTAATGAGTTCAATTTTTCATGAGCAAACATAAATATAACATTTTACCAGAATTAAATGTCGGACCTTGCATCTAAATATAAAAAAGACCTTAGGCCATTGTCTTAAAAAAAGAGAGAGGACATTGGGTTGGCCACACATGGTGTTTAATAATCTATTTAACTCTTGACAATATTTAAATGATTAGGTGATAGTTTTCAGATAAGAAATTAATTAAGAAATATTTAATTAATACTTTTGTAATAAATGTTGATTGGTAAGTGCTTTTCTCGAGCATAAACATATACGACTATGTAAGAAATGTCGGTCACTATCTAGTGCAATTATAAAACACAAATCTCTACGAAATAGGTCCGAGGTTCAATTACAAATAACGATTTAATTATAAATACTCTTAAGGCCTAAATTGAATACGCTAATCATATTAATTATATAATAACGTGGCAGTGCAACAATTTTACTCGTCTACAATCAGGGACAGATCTACAGTACTGCAGGGGTAGGCAAGTGCCTACCCCTGAAATTTGAGATCCTATAGAGGTTAGATAATCAATTACCCCAATGCCTACTCTTGGAAGCCCAAATACATATCCTACCCCAACCCAATACCCAACACCATCCCATCTATCGATTCCACACGAATTTGAAGAAAAAAATTTGCTGACGATATCGTTGAATTGCTCCCAGCCCAACTCCACGTGACTCAGTGAAATTGTTTATAGACATGTGACAAATTTGAACATGCGTTTCGGATGTTTGAACCTTGAACATCAATAGCAATGAAGCAAGACGGTCGTTATTTTAATATTTGCTTTTCTATCATTTACTTATTAAACACATTTATAGCTTTTCATTTATTAATAAAATTTGTTGGTTAGTTGTCGGCAACTAACTCAAAAAATGTCCCGCTAACAATTAACTAAAATTCTTCATATAATTTGCATATTAATTAAATGAATACATAGATCATGTATAAAATACTAAAAAAGTGAACATAATCGGTAATTTATCTGAACATATATCTTATTTTGATGAGGTGCTAAATTAGATGTGAAAAGATTTTTTGTTCATCTAATTTAGCACAAAGATTAAACCACAATTTTAAAAAGGCTATACTTTATTTTTAGAAAAAAATAAGAATAAGCCTTAGATCAAAATAATTTAAGTTTGCCCCCACCGTAAAAATTATTTCAACCTATTGCATTTTTCGTTTACGCGCTATTGCAATTAATTTTAATTAATTTCATTATTGAATTTATATTGAAATAATATATTGAATAATGAACCATCAAATAAATATTTAAATCTATTATGAAGGGTTCAAATTAAGTAATATTTGTCGAGTTCAATATGTGTGATGAGAAGTAGATTTTTTATGTGTATAACGTGTATGAATAATTTTATGATTTAGTGATATTCTAAATTATCTTCAAAATAACATTGTTATGTTGTTCGTTTCTGAAGAACAAAATTTGAGTATGACAATGTTTCGTAGATAAAGAAATATCTAACAAGGACAAGTTCTGAATTTAAATCCGATAAAGATCCAATAAAATGTTGGAATTTAATCCAATAAATAAATAATGATTAATTAAATTAAAAAAATACTCTCTACTTGAAAAAAAGACATAGGTGCCTATTCATTCATGAATATGAAGATCCATAGAGGCTGGCTCGATTTACCGTTGACATCTTGAATTTATTTTGTTTGTGTTATTATTTTTTATTTATATTTATTTTAATATGTAAAACATACTTTTTAACGATATTCAATATTTTAGAAGAAATTTATATATTTTTTTTATATGTAATTGTACCTATTCCTGATTGAAATTCTAGATGCGCCACTATTGGTTAACAGCTAGTTGAGAATCGCTGTACATCAAAACCCTTCTGACTTCGACCCCCTTGGCTAGTCGGAGGCCGGCTATCAGGGCCTCGTACTCAGCTGTGTTGTTGGATGTCACGGACATGAGTTGGAGCGCATAGTTGAGTACTTCGTCGACCCCGGTCCGACCATCGTAACACCGATTCCCGTTCCCTTTGACGAGGAAGCTTCGTCTATGTATACAATCCATTGTTCCTTGGTTCCTTGGCTATGGAGCTCCTGAGTAGGCATTTCCAGCATAAAATTGGCGAACACCTGCGACTTCATGGTCGTTCGTTGTACGAACGATATGTCGAATTTTGAGAGTTCGACCGCCCACTTCAACAACCTGCCCAAGACCTCGAACTTTCCCAACGCTCTTTTTAGAGGCTCCTTGGTCATGACATGGATGGGGTGTGCCTGGAAGTATGGCCGAAGTTTGCGAGCTGCGACGACCAGAGAGTATGCCAACTTTTCCAACGGCAGGTATTGGGTTTCGGCCTCTCTCAGAATCCAGTATACGTAATACACCGGGTGCTGAGTGCCTTGCTCCTCCCTTATGAGCACGGAGCTGATCACGGGTGCTTTCGTAGCTCAGTTGGTTAGAGCACCCGTTTGGTAAGCGGGAGGTCTTGAGTTCGACTCTCAACGAAAGCACCAATGATCAGATATCAGTGTCTATATTGCCGAGGGAGTAGCAATAGAGGAAATCCGAGGTTCAAACAAATTAAACAAGAGTGGTTTATATAAGTATTTGTTTAACCAAGAGCAAATCAAGAGTACATAGGATGAGAGAGAGAGATTGGGAGAATAACATATATGAAGCTAGCCAAAGTCCTGCCTCTACCATTAATTAGTCGCTAATCACTCGCTTTAGCTCCATATTTATAGGCCTACCAAGTTTAGGTCGGGAGCGGGTCGCCTCCAGACGGTACAAGTCTCCAAAGGCCTTATTCGGGATGGCTCCAGCGAGGCTGTATCTCTGGCGGGCCAATGCTCAATGGCCTTCTTTGGGCCGATTCTAGTGAGACCCTATCAGAATGTTTGAATTTCTATCTTTTATTTACTTGAATTTATCTATTTATTATAATTTTGGCTTAATTCTCTAACAAATTTCATCATAATTTATTATTGTTTTAATACTTCATTGTTCAATTATTATCACTTTGAAATATTGATATTAATGCTTCATTATTCGGCTATTATCACTTTATATTATTATTGATATTAGTACTTAATTGTTCAACTATTATTTTTTATTTTGGTGAACTCTAAAATATTATAACTATTAATAATTTACCATGCAACTACTAATAATTTGTGCGTTTTGTAACATTACTTCATTCAATAACTATTATCAGTTTATCACTTATTGGATGCTTGTTCAAAAAATATCGAATATTTAACACGTATTGAGTGTTCACGTTCATCTAAACGTGGACTGATAAACATTGTAAATATTTATACTTCTATATATAACTCCTTTTAGTATATTGTTATTATCATTTTTCTGATAGCAATACTCAATGAGCACCTTGCATTATCTGTATTAGTACTAAATATTCGTATTTTTATATATAACTATTACTACTTTTAAAATATTGACATTAACACTTAGTTGAATGACTATTGGGAAGATAATCAAGATACAGACACTCGCAACACATTTTACTGTATATAAATAATCGCAATGATCTTGCACAATCCGAGGTCTGAGCAGCGGGCCCCGTCAGTCATAGGGAAAGTGAGCATTAAAACGGTGGCGTGTCACCTGTCGCGTGTGCTATCCACTCTCTCCGGTCTCTTTCCCACGGAGGCACAGACCCATCGCCCCTCGGCCCTCGTCATCAATTGATGATCGTCGCGTCTATCTCTCTCTTTCTACCAAATCCATATCCGACTACGGACTACCTTCCCCGTATACGTATTTCTCATTAATAATTGCATCTAGGGTTTTACCTTCATGTATAAAGCTGCCAGCGTTGGCCTCTTACGCTCTACTCCGCTCAGCCTCAGATCATCTTCCTCTTCTCTGTTCAAGCCATTAACCCCGTCTCGTATCTCCGCCTCTCTTGTCGGGTCTAGATCATTCGGGTTTGTGAGACCTCTTGGGGTGTTATCGGGTTCACTGAAGTACAGTTGCAGATCGGATCGGAGGTCTTCTTTGTCGAGTCCGAGAGCTTTGATCGGAGACAAGCCAGCTGCTGTTCTTGACCTTTTTGAGAGAAAGATCGCTACTATGGGTATTTATCTTTTTTTTTTTAAATTATCGTTCTATGTTTGTAGTTGCTCACTGTTAGGAGTAGGAGTTGAAGTTAGGCGAAACTTGCGTGAATTAAGTTTGGATAATGTTTCGTAGATATCGCATTTGATACATTTGATACCAACTATTGATACCGATTTTATTATGCATCTTTATTTGAGTTATCATGCACATTATTCGAGTTATTATGCATGTTATATCATAATAACTATTTTAGTACAGAAATTAACATGTATAACTATTTCATTATAAAAAATAACATGCATGATAACTCAAATAATGTGCATGATAATTCAACTAAAGGGGCATAATAAAATCGACAACATGTATAATTTTTTCATACAAAAAATAACATGCATAATAACTCAAATAATGTGCAGTATAATTCAACTAAAGATGTATAATAAAATCGGTATCAATAGTCCGTATGAAATATGGTATCTATGTATCAGCTCCCATTAAGTTTAACCGTATCAATTGCACAATACTCGGGTCTCCCAAGCACGGATAAGATGTACACGTGAGAAGAACCGTTTCCGAGGTTTACACTATGTTTGGATGGAGGCCGTGGAAGGAACGAATGTGGGGGAAAGAAATGTCAATTAGTTTGTATTGTTTTGTTGCAACCTTGCAGATGGAGTCGATGGAGGTTACTCATTAACCTCTGTAAGTTCATATTTTGTTACCATCCAAATTAAGGTGTAATGGAAGGAAATGAAACAGTTTTACCAACCATTCACACAAGACAAATTAAAAACAATAATATCCTTTGTCTTCATCCCTTGGTAACCAAACATGGTGTTAAGGTCCAGTCCAAAGTTTTATATTATCCATTTTCAACTTGGATACATCATATTAAGCCAACTGCACTGAAATATCTTACTGATCATGAGTCATTCAAGTATAATCATCGTTTGTCAAAAGAACAATTTTCCATTTTGTATTGTTGGTTCATGTCAAAGGACTAATTGTTATTTGTTTATGAACAGCTGAAGAGAACCCCTTCATGGGCATTTTGACCACCCTTCCCAAGCAGGGAGGTGGTGAATTTGGGAAATACTTCAGCTTGCCAGCACTCAATGATCCCAGAATAGGTAATACTTTTGTTCTGAAGGTGCTTTTTTTTTAAATGATTGTGAAGGCAATCGGGTGTTAAAGTTTTGGGCTGAATTTGTTTACCATGTATTCACTGATCAATGCAGTTCAAAGCATGCTCCTTATTCTGATGGGAGTTGGGGCTGATTGTGAAAGTTTATTTTACTTTATTTTATTTTAGTAATTTCGATTGGTTCAGTCCTAGTTGCTAGGATAAGTAATACCGTGGTAGCAATAAAGCTTTATTCTGTCCATTATTGTTTTCTGGTGAATTTTCTGTTCGTGGGTACTGGGAATGAGAATGTTCTTAATTGATGCATAATTGTATTAGTTTTTTCATATCATCTTACCATCCCTGCAGTTTTTTTTCTTTCTTTTTTCACTGAAATTTGTTGGGGCTTGAGTAACCTTGATATTTTCTTATGTAATATTGGCTTTTGTTCTTGTTTTTTTATTCAAGCCTGTGTAAGCAATAATTCTGACTTGATAAGCAGAGTAAACTATCTTCTGTGCTTGAACAGATAAGCTCCCGTACTCCATTCGCATTCTCCTCGAGTCAGCGATTCGCAATTGTGATAATTTTCAAGTGACCAAAAATGATGTAGAGAAAATAATTGATTGGGAAAACACTGCTCCTAAGCTGGTTGAGATTCCTTTCAAGCCAGCTCGTGTCCTCCTTCAGGTATGATAGAAATAACAAGAACATTTAGATATTATATGACAATTTACAACAAAAGAAGTTAATATTCTACAAACTCATTATAAAAAAAAAGTTACGATAGAAATAAGAAGAACGTGATTTAGATATTATATGACGATTTATGACAAAAGAAGTTAATATTCTAAGAACAAAGGGAAGGAAAAAATAGTTTTGAACAAAATTATTTAGACAACCATTTGAAATCCACTTTTGAAAATTTAATAGCTTAAACAAACTGGTATTATATAAATGAATGAATTTCTTTTTTTCTTCTTTAGAATTAAACTAATGCACTTTTGATGTCAACTAACTTCATAATGAGCATACAGGTGTAAGGATAAATTTCATTGAGAAACACATATAGCATACCAAAATATAAAGAGGAGGGATCACTTGACAATGGTTATTTTGACAATCTTGACAATAAAGTTTCAAATAAATAGATAATAAAATCTTAAAAATAGAAAAAAGTTCATGAAAACATTCATTTGCTTATAGATTAATTGTGTTTTAAATTTGGTGCAAGAGTGTCATTTCAATGCTCCATCATGGATCATTAATTATTAGCTGTGAAAAGGTTGCATAAAACTTATGGCCTTCGATGGAGCATGAAACAACACTCAAATTGCACCAAATTTAAAACACTACTAATCTATAAGTTCAAGAATGTGTTTATAAATGTTTTTCTATTTTTAAGATTTTGTATCTATTTATTTGAAATTTCATTGTAAAGATTGTCAAAATAACTCATTGTCAAGTGATCCCTCCTCAAATATAAATTATAAACAATCAATGATACCATGAAGATTAAGTTAACGGTTGGAACAAAATTAATCCATTAACAATTCAGTTAGATAGATTACATAATTAATATGGAGATGTACAATTGTACATGACAAGTCATCAAGGATTATTAGGATTAAAAAAATTAAATTGTTGTTGATCCTGAACAAAATCAAGAGACTGGAAATTGAATAATTCACACTCAGAACCTTGTCAGTCAGTGATCACAGCAAGGGCCACATGTACCTGATCCCACTCCCTCTTCCCAAATATTTATGCGCATCCCCTTTCTCCATAAGTCTTCCTGTTTCCATTGTGCAAGGCACTACATCTGATGTAACCGACTCTATTTAAATCAAGCCTACGGGCGCCTTTTCATCAAAAAAAAAAAAAAAAGTCTTCCTGTTGCTTTCTTAAGCAGGCTTATATTTTATCTTTGCCGTATAACTAAATATAGAAGAGAATGGATTTCTGTTTACTTTTAAATATTTTTTTTTTGTTTGAGGAAGGGGCCCTCTGGGCTTGGGGCCCAGGGCCATCGCCCTGAGTCAGAGTTGGCACTCTAAGGAAGTTACAAAATTACATTGATTCCCTAAGTACATAAGTCGAGAATTCAAAACATAAAATAATAGATTGGACCTTTGCAAGTGCTATTCTTTTAGCATTGGGATATTGAACAACTGCTATCCTTGTATAGCATTTTACCGCTGTACACCTATCCAACTAGCTATAGGTGTTTTCCAAAATCTCAGCAAAGAAATGACTCCTTGTTTTCTGAAATAATGGAAAATGGATGTAATGGAATTCACCACCTTAACGTCAGTTTCAACATCTTTTGTATTTGTTATTAATATGTTTATAAGCTTGAATTTTTTTTTTTATTTTGGTATATTAATAGGACTTCACCGGTGTCCCAGCAGTTGTTGACTTGGCTTGCATGCGTGATGCCATGAATAACCTTGGAAGCAATTCTGACAAGATCAATCCTCTGGTTCGTTATCCTCATCTGTTCTGTTAGTTGTTTTTGGGCTGCTGTGATGTTTCATTGAACTTAATTAGAAGACTTGAAATAAATAAAAGAAGAGATCCAAACATCGCTTTGAAATTTGTTAGCTCAAATTCTTTGTAATTCAAGGGTATTTTGGCAATTGTAAATAAAAGAAAGATCCAAAAATCACTTTGAAATTTGTTAGCTCAAATTCTTTGTAATTCAAGGGTATTTTGGCAATTGTATTCGTGGGACATTTGAAGAAGTTATGTAGGAGTGCGGTTGTTGTTCTTTAATCATAGCTACTTTTGCTGATGGTGAACCAAAGTGGGTATGGACAATAGGGGCAAAAGAAGTTTCCATTCATTACTAATGCTTGACTGTCACATTACTAAGTGTACTGATGTTTATCCTAGCACTTATTCGTTAAATTCTTTTTTCTCACAGTAACTTTTTTTTTTTTTGGAAAGTTAGAGGTACCACAGTACACGGTACCTAAAACTAAAAGTACTGAGATAAATATAATATATTTTGTAATTTGATTTTGCTTGGTCTGTTCTATTTTGTCTTTATAATAATTTTTTTATTTTAATTCAGGTACCGGTAGATCTTGTAATTGACCATTCAGTTCAGGTTGATGTGGCAAAATCGGAGAATGCTGTTCAGGCAAACATGGAGCTCGAATTCAAGAGAAACAAGGAGAGATTTGCTTTTCTCAAGTGGGGCTCTACGGCTTTCCATAACATGCTTGTTGTACCCCCTGGTTCTGGTATTGTTCATCAGGTAATGTGAAATGTCTAAATCCTAAAATCTTGTATGGTTTTCATCATGCGAAGTATGCATTCATCTTATTTTCTATAGATCCTGTGTACCTTCTGTATGGAAAAGATTCATGTTTACCCCTTATCTGTTTAGCCCTGCTGAAATGCTCACTGGAGGAGGATAAGTTTCGTACTTTAAAAAGAATTTTTTTTTTTTGGGGGGGGGGGATTTACTTGATTTCTTTGTATTTTTTTAAATAATATGTGAGTTACAGGGACGCCTATCAAAATAGTTGTGTACTGCAAAATGAAAAGGCAACATTAAAAGTCAGAAATGCCACATGCACCCTACAAAACATTAAGGGTGTGTTTGGATCACCAAAATAGCACTAATCATGGATAAGTGTTGCTATCCACACAAAAATGTGATCCAAACATGATTTAGTAAGTTGTCACACAAAAATGTGATCCAAACATGATTTAGTAAGTTGTAAGTAGTGTTGGTTAGTGCTATTTTGCTAATCCAACAAAATGGTAGGATTAGCAAATTAGCACATGTCATGGTTAGCAAAATTATTATTTTATTACATTGTAATCATCATCTTGATATTATTATTATTATTATTATGTCATTATTTTATTATTATTATTGTCATTATAATTTTATTAGTATTATTATAATTGTCATTATTATTATTTTTATTGTCATTTTTGTAATTATCATTATTTTATTATTATTATAATTGTCATTATTATTATTTTATTATTACTATTATTATTTTATTATTATTATTGTCATTATTATTATTTATTATTATTATTATTGTAATTATCATTATTTTATTATTATTATAATTGTCATTAATATTATTTTATTATTATTATTTTAATTGTCATTTTTTATTATTATTGTCATTATTATTTTATTAGTATTATTATAATTGTCATTATTATTATTTTTATTATTATTATTGTAATTATCATTATTTTATTATTATTATAATTGTCATTATTATTATTATTTTTTATTATTATTATTTTAATTGTCATTATTTTATTATTGTTATTATTGTCATTATTATTTCATTAGTATTATTATAATTGTCATTATTATTGTAATTATCATTATTTTATTATTATTATTGTAATTATCATTATTTTATTACTATTATCATTTATTATTATTGTATTATTATTATATTATAAATTGATATCAATATTTTATTATTATTATTATTATCGTTAAAAAAACTAAAATAATTTATTATTTTACTAACTCACTATCACTACTCCAAATGTGCAATCCAAACAACATTTTTACTAATCTAGATAGCACAAAATTAGTACCAACCTAGATAGCAAAAAGTAACAACTATTTCAACCACTAATCTAGATAGCACTATTTTTGCACTAACCATGATATGATCCAAACACACCCTAAAAGTCTACTTGAACTTCTTTGTTCTATTATTTTTTTGGATCAATGTTCCTCTTTCTTTGCTTACAAATAAAGTGATAGAGAGGAGAGTGACATGGTCTTATAAGAGAAGCAAACATGACATTTCCACTTCTTTAAGCTTAGTCTTATTTGGATAAAAGGGCACTCGGTGCACATAGCTCCTCCGCTTGTGCGGGGTTCGGAGAAGGGTCGGACCACTTTGGAGTCATTGTACGCAGCCTTCCCCTGCATTTCTACAAGAGGCTGTTTCCACTACTCAAACCCTGAACTGGTTGGTAGATGGTGCACTACTGAAATTTGAAAGCGTCTTATTTGGATATAAGAGATAATTGAATTGGTTGGTAGATGGTGCACTACTGAAATTTGAAAGCGTCTTCACAACTTATGTAGCTTACTGAACTCAAATAGTCAGCATGCTCTATGATCACAAGCTGTACTAAACTCCATTTTTTGGGATTTTCTTGTTGTAAATGACATTATGAAATTATGTTTTCTTTCTTCCCTTGTATTGCGCAGGTCAATCTGGAGTATCTGGGTCGGGTTGTCTTCAACACTGAGGGAATTCTTTATCCTGATAGCGTGGTCGGTACTGATTCACATACCACTATGATTGACGGCTTAGGTGTTGCTGGATGGGGTGTAGGTGGCATTGAAGCGGAGGCTACAATGTTAGGTCAGGTAATAAACCAAATGTTAGGTCAGGTAATAAACCAAATGGCCGTGGTAATTTTTAACGTATCCAATGACTAAAGTTTATTTTGATGCCATTTTGTTGAATAAAGTCAAAATTGGACCACCTTTTTTAAGAGATATACAAGCACCATCAGGTTTTCTATGCACAAGGGGAGTAAATCAGTTGTTTTTTCACTAGTAGAAATGCTGGTTTGTTGAAGTTTCCACTAGTGTTACTAAAAAAGATTTTTTTTTTTGTGTAGAAATGCTATTTTTATTGTTTATAGCATGCCATTTTTTGTGCCCCAACATATATTATTCTCTAATATTCAATAAATGCCATGAAAATTGCTATGATATTTTCTGTCAGAGGAGTTGGAGCAAGTGATTAGGATAGTAATAGTTTGTAATTGAATTTTGCAGCCTATGAGCATGGTGCTTCCCGGTGTGGTAGGTTTCAAGTTGACAGGGAAGATGAAGGATGGTGTCACTGCCACCGATCTTGTTTTAACTGTCACTCAGATTTTGAGGAAGCATGGTGTTGTTGGCAAGTTTGTGGAGTTCTATGGTAATTTGAGTTTATGATTTTTATTTAACAAACTTTTTATAGTACAATAGATTTGTGTAGCTATTTACTGCAGTTCAAAAGCCTTTGAACAGTTTGTTAATTTTGCAAATTGGCTTAAGAAATTTATTTGGAAAAGTTGCATAAATTTCTTCATTATATATTAACACATCTATGCATAAATTTCTTCAGCAATGCGAACACTTGGTAGAGCAGCAAGCAGAATAATGAACAATGGTCCTATTTATGTGCATCCTAGTGTTTTTTGTTGTTTTGCTGAATTTGCCTAAGGTTTTCTTTGGTATTACAGGGGGAGGTATGGGTGAGCTGTCGTTAGCTGATAGGGCAACGATTGCCAACATGTCACCTGAATACGGTGCGACAATGGGCTTCTTCCCTGTTGATCACGTTACTCTCCAGTACCTCAAGCTCACTGGAAGAAGCGATGAAACTGTGTGTTGCGCTTTATATTTTCAGCTTTACCAATGTTTTCATAGTTCTTTGAATTTTTTTTTGTAGTAGCAGGCAAAATGCCACAGTTCTTCGAAAGTTGAACATTGTTTTATAATGCAGGTTTCTATGATCGAATCGTATTTGAGGGCAAATGGGATGTTTGTGGATTACAACGAGGTAAACATGTTCTAAATTTTGCCACCATTATATATAATGAAGCAATTGTCTTGTTTTGAGCATATTCCTTTCAAATTCTATTGACAGCCTCAAGCTGAGAGGGTGTATTCATCTTATCTTGAGCTTGACCTTGCTTCTGTGGAGCCATGCATCTCTGGTCCCAAGAGGTAAACTGACCTGGGTTCATCTATGCGAATAGTTTCCAAGATTCATATCTGTAACTGAAACTTGACACATATTCAAAATTGTTCAAATAAGATTGTTGAGTAATATAGATAGAAGCGGTTTATTTCTTTAAATGAAAAAAATCAAGCCTGCAATTTTGATACAGATTGGTCTCCCTTATTATAGTGCTTCTTCTTAAGCAATTTATTGCAAGAGATGAAAATTTGTTTCATTCTATGATCTTTCTTGTTTTTGCTTCTTATCGTTCTGAAGTTGTTTGTAAAAAGCATCGAAAAAGATGTGAATTTGCTGGTCTTATTCAATCCGTTGTTCAATATTAGTTAGTTGTAGTTTGAAAAAACCATTGACAAAGGACCTCTTTTGTGTAGTAAAAACATCAACATATTGTATTGAATGATATTTATTTTTGTTTCTTGTTAGGCCTCATGATCGTGTTCCTGTGAAAGAAATGAAGGCAGATTGGCATGCATGTCTCGATAATAAGATTGGCTTTAAGGTACTGTTTTCATTAGATGTTTCTGGAACCCGTACAGAGTTTTTTTGAATGATAAAATTACTTCGAATTGGAACACAAAATAATAGAATTGTTGTTCATTATTTAGATGAGTTGTGTATCAATTTGTTGTAATTTAGGAATTGCTTGTTGACTTATCAACTGCCTGTAAGACTGTACTGTTAAATCTTCTGGATGGATAACCAATCTGTTGCCAAATTGAACTAGATTTAATACACAATCTATCTAAACTATAGAGAGCGAACTTTTTTGTGTGTGTATAGCACTGTCATAAGTTTGTTAGTCAATGTAACTTACCTTTTAAATATCAGAGTAGATTATTATGTTCCTGGCTGTTTAATTTCTTTTATTTTCTTTTTCAGGGTTTTGCTGTTTCCAAGGAACAACAGGACAAGGTCGTAAAATTTGATTTCAATGGGGAGCCAGCTGAAATCAAGCATGGTAGTGTTGTGATAGCAGCTATAACTAGCTGTACCAACACTTCTAACCCCAGTGTTATGCTTGGTGCTGGTCTTGTTGCAAAGAAGGCAACTGACTTAGGCCTAGAGGTGAGACCCACCATTTTTTTGGAAACAAGTGGAGTTACCCACTGATTTTATTGAAACCGGATATAGTAACATAGTATGATATTTAAATCTGTAAGTTTTTAAGCAAAAAACCAAGGATAAAAGATATCTAGTTCCAAAGCATTCTTAAGTAAATCCTACCCCAGCTAAATCAACAAACAACACCATCATCTTAAAACCCTAACAGATAGTCTAACCAAACACTAATAGAAACACAAGCAACAAAAATTAACAGACATCCACAAAACAAAAGCTATTATCTAATCTTTCTTCATATCATCATCTCTAGTCCACTCCATTTCCTTGCCCCCTGAGATGAGTTCCCATTCCTCTTGAACTGCTGCTTACCTGAAGGACTCGATCTTCCTCCTGTACCAACACCACCGTACTTAATTCCTGCAGAAGTTGTACATCCTGTGGCAGCACCACAGAAAGCTTAAGCATAGTGTTATCTTTGTAAGCCTGACACCAAAAGTTAGATATACAAATAATTTTTGCACCTATTGAACTAACCGATGAAGGTGTTTGATCAGTAAAATATAAAATTTTCCTTTCTAACCGAACTGACAACAGACAGCACCTCTAATCATCTCAACTACTAAATTATTCTTTAGTATCTAAATAGATAGCACCTCTAAGGTATACTAGCATCTAAATACCATGAATCTTCTATAACTGATCCTTCAAACACAAAACCATTAAAACCTGCAATCCAGTTCCAGATTTTTCTAATAAAATGATAATTAACAAATAGATGATTTACATCTTCATAATCATCACACAATACACATCTATTATCACATCCTACGCCTCTTTTGATTAAAAAGTCTTTGTTTTGTAATCTTCTATTTCTAAGCAGCTATAAAAAGATTTTTATTGTATAAGGAATTTTTGTGTTTCATATAGAATCAAATTGATGATTAACCACACCTCCAAACTCTATCCGATCATAGAGTGACTTTACTGAGAACAAATCATTGGAGGACCGTCTCCATCTAACCTGATCTAATTCATATGCATTTACAGTAAACCCTTCTAAAAGTTTTCACAAGTTGTTCCAGCTCCATTTGAGCTTGGAGTGATAAAGACCTGTTAAAAATAAAAAT
This sequence comes from Eleocharis quinqueflora, assembly GCA_964058865.1. Lineage (NCBI taxonomy): Eukaryota > Viridiplantae > Streptophyta > Magnoliopsida > Poales > Cyperaceae > Eleocharis > Eleocharis quinqueflora. The sequence goes on along the minus strand of CAXKVX010002069.1, from coordinate 74,966 downwards.
TAACTTCATCTCAACTATAGCCTGAAATACTGATATGTTTTTTTGAATAACACAAGTAAATAAGGTACTAAACCTGGTAGCTAAGTTAGTACTATTATCTACCTATCTCTCCAATATTGTTTTACCATCTCCTAAGTTCCATTGTAATTCAGTCTTAATTAATTGTCCATTAGCCATAACACCTTGCCAGATAGGAGAAAAGGAACTAATTCCTCTACATCTTCTTTATTTACTTCTAATTACATCTTTCCAGATGCCTATTACCTTAGGATCATTGAAACTAACAATCCATTTACCTAACATAGATATATTCATTTGTTCAAGATCCAAAATTCCTAAACCACCATTAGCTTTGTTTCTACATACTTTTTTCCAAGCTACCAAAGAATTTTTCCTTTTTCTTTTTTGAAGTGCCTCCCCATAAATTTTTTCTTCTAATCTGATCTATCTTATATTTAACCATTTTTGATATCCAATATATGAACATCCAATTAAAGAGGAAAGGTGATATTGGGTCACCTTGTCTAACCCATCTCCTACAGTGGAAGTATTCATCTAATTGTCCATTAAAGTTGATACATGTTTTTCCACTTTTTAAAATATCAAGAATCCAAGTAGTCCATTTAATACCAAAACCCCTACCTAATAAAATCTCTTCGATGTATTCCCAGTTTATTGTATCAAATGCTTTCTCAAAGTCAATCTTAAATAATATTCCTTGTTTTGGTATAATGAAGTACCTCATGTGCAATTACAACATTATCCATTATATATCTACCCTTTATATATGCATTTTGACTATGATCAATTATCCATTAAAGGAGCAAGTCTGTCAGCTAATAGTTTAGTAATAATCTTAGCACTACAATTAATTAAGCACTCCCATCTTGTATATTTATCTTTTTCAGCAGTATATTCATTATAGTTATATGGGATTGATCTTTAGGTTAAGCCATGGATAAAAACAAGTTTGGCTCCTGGCTCTGGTGTTGTAACTAAATACTTGCTCAAGAGGTATTTAATTCTGTTTGCTTCTCTATTTAATTTTTGAATTATAAAATAAATCTGAAGCTCTGTAATTACTTCGCAAATATGTTTCTGTGATTTTGTGAATCCATACATACATGTGATAATACATGGGTACAGAGATACATAAATAAAGCCATACCTACATCCGTTCTTGTCCATGTTGTCATGTGCATCTGGACATCCATTCATTCGTTCATTCATTCACATGCACACATGGAGGAATGTGCTTAGATATATACTAAATTTTGCTTCATAACTTATATCTGGTTTTAAGTTATTTGAATAATTTTTTTTTCAGTGGCCTTCAAGAGTCTTTGAATAAGCAAGGATTTCATATAGTTGGTTATGGTTGCACCACTTGCATTGGCAACTCTGGTGACCTTCATGAATCTGTTGGTGCTGCCATCTCTGAAAATGGTATAATCTCATCATATTAATTTTGTTTTCTCCCAATTCAGTTTTATTGATCTTTAATATGAGGAAGTAAACATAAGGCACCAATAGCGTAAGTATGCAGAAGATTTCAGAAGTAGTTCGGCAATTATAGATAATGTTAAATGAGCCATTTGAACGAAACTAGATTAAACGATTCTCATGTAACAGGCTTTGTTTTTCAGATATTGTTGCAGCTGCTGTTCTCTCTGGTAACAGAAATTTTGAAGGTCGGGTGCATCCTTTAACTCGAGCGAACTACCTTGCCTCGCCTCCCCTTGTTGTTGCTTATGCACTCGCTGGCACTGTGAGTTGCCTTCATTTTTTTAAATTTATAATTCTTGCAGTTGAAGGGGAGCCTTGGCGCAGCGGTAAAACTGTCGCCTTGTGACCAGGAGGTCAGTTCGAGTCGTGGAAACAGCCTCTTGTAGAAATGCAGGAAAATGCTGCGTACAATGACCCCAAAGTGTTCCGACCCTTCCCCGGACCCTGCGCAAGTGGGAGCTCGTGCACCGGGCTGCCCTTTTTTTATAATTCTTGCAGTTGTTTTGATTAAAGAGCTGAATGATATGTAATCAATTAATGGGCATTAGGTGGATATTGATTTTGAGACGGAGCCCATTGGGGTTGGAAAGGATGGGAAGAATGTCTACCTCAGAGATATTTGGCCTTCAAGTGAGGAAATTGCAGAGGTATATAGATTTTATCCCAAAAATTAGATTGTACTATGATGAATAAAATAATAACAAGTTGATAACTGAAATGAATGCTTCTTTTAACTTCAGTAAAATTGAGAAGAGCTAGCGAAAAAAGTGCCAAATATAAGTTTTTTTACTACAATGCAGTTGGGACCTTTTATAGTAAGCAGGTCATCAGTTTGTAGCATTTGAATGTGACTTCTTCCTTGACGCACTTGGGATTTGCTGGATTCATTGAAACTCTCACATTTTACATACTTCGCAAATTAATTTAGTCAGCTGAGTTAATATTATGGCTCCTACTTTACTAATCTTAGGAGGAGGAAGAGAAAAAGGATGATTTCAGTAAATTTTCTTTTTAATTACAGGATGTTATTTGTTACATTATATGTTTTAGATGGGTGAATACTGTGTGCTACACTTCACAAGGGCATGTTGAAATTATTTCTGTTCTTTTTCTTTTTGGTTTTCAGTGCTTAATTTCATTACTTCATTTTCTTGAAACTGTGAGTTGCTTTTCATTTTTATGTTTTTGTGCCTTACAGGTGGTTCAATCCAGTGTTCTACCTGATATGTTCAAGAGCACATACGAGGCCATAACAAAGGGCAATCCTATGTGGAACAATCTCACAGTACCAGCCTCCACTCTCTACAAGTGGGACCCAGAATCCACATACATCCACGAACCTCCCTACTTCAAGGACATGACCATGGCCCCGCCTGGGCCCAATGGTGTCAAGGATGCCTACTGTCTCCTTAATTTTGGTGATAGCATCACCACTGATCATATTTCACCAGCTGGCAGCATCCACAAGGACAGCCCTGCAGCAAAGTACTTGATGGAGCGTGGGGTTGATAGGAGGGACTTCAACTCCTATGGGAGTCGGCGTGGGAATGATGAGGTCATGGCCAGGGGCACTTTTGCCAATATTAGGTTGGTGAATAAGCTACTTAATGGCGAGGTTGGGCCAAAGACTGTCTACGTTCCAACTGGAGAGAAATTATATGTTTTTGATGCTGCCATGGTGAGTGAGCAAATATCCCCCCCCACCCCCTCTCTTTCCCTCTCTCCTCTCTGCATACTCACCTGAGAAACATGCTCCAAAAGAGATAGAATTGGACAGTACCTGCTTTTGCATTGCATATTTTATACCTGTACACCTGAATATTGTCAGACCTACAATTCTCTATGGTAATGTTTTTACAGATCTGTACAATCCTCTCAATTTAGTTTTGGTATTACAAGAACCTTTCTCATTTTTTTTGTTCCTTGTTCTAAAACTGCAGAAATACAAGTCTGAGGGTTATGACACGATAGTTCTGGCTGGAGCCGAGTATGGTAGTGGTAGCTCCAGGGACTGGGCAGCAAAAGGCCCCATGTTGCTTGTCAGTCACTCTCATTCTATGATATTTAATACTAAGTTCTTCTCTGATAATTATTCCCTAATATATTTGTTCTGCACTTGTCATTGAGCAGGGTGTGAAGGCTGTGATTGCTAAGAGCTTTGAAAGAATCCATAGGAGCAACTTGGTTGGGATGGGAATCATTCCATTGTGCTTCAAGGCTGGAGAGGATGCTGACTCTCTCGGCCTCACTGGCCATGAGCGTTACACCATTGACCTTCCCAACAAAATCAGTGATATTCGGCCCGGCCAAGATGTAACTGTCACCACTGACAATGGCAAATCTTTCACTTGCACTGTTCGCTTTGATACTGAGGTTCTCTCTCTCTCTCTCATGGACACATGCACACACTAAAGACTAAAATAAATGCTACTGACTGAGATGGCCTAATAAAATAAAGAATGCAATATTAACGTAAAGTTTGAAAAATTAAAGAGTGCAATATTTCTGTTAACAACAGTTTGAAAAATCATGCATCTTATTTCTAAGAAGTTTGCTTCTCTCAGAGTTGCTTTTCTCTGTTTGAAATGTATAGGTGGAGTTGGCATACTTCAACCATGGAGGTATCCTTCCCTTTGTCATCCGTAACCTCATTAATTCTCAGAATTAGATTAAATCCTAATCTACCGGGCCTGGCACATTTGAATTATATCGAATAAAAAAGGGGCTACGAGGAGCACTTCGGCTACTTGATTTTCGTTAAATATTGTAGAGAACTTTGATATAAAGAATAGTTTTGGGGGTGTGCTGTATGAACCTGTTCAATCAATTTCAGGGCATCAGGCATTGGTCATGTGGGGATGTTATATTTGTTCACTGTTTTGTTAGCTTTGAGACATCTCCCATATGCACATAAGAAACTATCAATAAATATGTCTAGCTACTTTTTGTTGCACAGGTTTTAATAATCAGAGCTTTTTATTTGGATACTTTCCAACAAGTTATAGTTCTCGTATGTTCACGTGTAAGTTGTAATGGATCACGGAAACTTGTTCGATTATTTTATTTAACATCTAATTTTCTCTCATCCATTAAAATATAGTTATACTCTTGACAGTCGATGATTTCATAAAAAAAATGAACTATCTTTTTGGTATAAATATGATCTCTTACTTTTTGTTCCAAAAAAAAAAAGAATATTTCTACTTGCAAACATGAAAAAAAATGTTATGGCCAGCAAAGGATATTTCACTTTTTTTATTTGGTAATTAAAACAAAGAGTTGGTTGTCAGGCCTGTGAAATCGCGAATTTAGCAAATTAGCAAGTTCACAGAACCCAAAATGAACTCGCCGGTTTGGACCCGGATGAAACTAATCTCATTCTTTCATTAAATTATTAATCTTGATCTTTATCTTTTTTGTATAGTTTAAGTGTGATAAGTTATTTTGTGCATATTTTGTATAAAGTTATTTTTTGACACATTATTGATCTGCAACATATTTTATATTTCTTATTTTTTGTTTCAATGGCAATAATTTCACATTTATTAATATTTTGTAATTAATATTTATGGAAAATGAAGTCATGTATATCGCAACTATATAATCCCACTCAATGTCTTCATGTTTGTCTTGTAGGACACCGGGACACGGCAATATGGAACGTTAATTCTATTTACAGTGCCAATCTGAACCGTCTATTATTTGGTTCAATAATCTGTGACATCTTTTTTTGCAGTTCTGTGTAGAAGTTTGATTTTTGATGAATTCATTTGCGTCGTTTTGGCACACAATTCTCCTCATATAATAAACTGTCCTATTTAATAAACCGTGTGTCTCATTTAATAAATCACGTGTCTTATACGTATTTGATTCTTCTTCCTCATTCAGTTTTACGTTGTTAGTTTTTAAACTTTTTTTATGAATGAATTTTAATATATAAAATAAAGATGATAATCTATTTCAAAATTTCTTATCGAGTGTAGAAAAACTATGTTTTTTGTTTAGTTCATATTACTGAGACATGATCTCTCCTCTGTTGAGAGGAAAAAAGTTCCCAAGAAGATACGGGTTCATATATGTTAAGCATAATGCGCCAGCCAATAGCCATCTTTAAAAAATTGGGTCGAACCCAGTTTGCTTCTGTATGAGCCCACTGGACCTAGCGTCAAGGCCCATAAATACTTAAAAGCACAGCCGAACAACCTACTCAGATCATCAGATGTGCATCTATTACTGTGGTAATATTTCAATCAATCAAAGTCAATGGTGGTTAGTTAAAGTAGGTCAAGGATAGAGTCATAGAGATGGTTGTCCCATTGATGTTTCTCAAGCAATTAGTTTGTCTATCAGTTTGTCCTGACTGAAGATTTTGCAGGTGTGTTGTTATCATTATTTTGTTGAAATAACAAAAGTAATACATATATTGTTGGTTTACAAACTACTATTCGAAGACACTTCTCGAATGGTGAACTTTCTCGAATATAGAAAGTTTTCGAATTACACTTACATGTTGTTCACTCGTCGTCACTTGGATACTCTTACAACTCACTTAGAACATGTGACGTTCAGCTCACTTCATCAGAGAAAAGATTTAAAGAAGAATTAAAATTGAATTAATTAGATCGGAGAGAAAAGGCCGAATTTGCTGAAAAACTTGCGCCTCTAAGTGCTGCTGAGAATTTTTTTTGCAAAGTTTATAGTATTTATATACATTTTAATAATTAGTAATAAATAGTATTAATAGATAAATTATTTGTATTTAGTAATATACAAATTAATACAAGTAATATATCTATATGTATAAATAGTATTAATAGAAGTAAAAATATATAGATTATAGTAATATATTATTAATAATATTAAACATATTATATTTATATTCATAAGTTTACAACCTACTAATATTAAACATATTTATAGAAATTCATAAGTTTATAATATATTACTATAAATATTAAACATATTATATTACAACCTACTAATATGAAACATATCAAATATATTTATATTCATAAGTTTACAACTACACATATTAAACATCTTCTAAACTTTCCGAGAAGTACAAATGGTCTTGTGGCAGGAGGGTTTGGTTGGAGGCGCTGAATTTGAGTGAGTGCATGGGTTCGAACCCCCCTGCTGACCATTTTTTTCAATTAACTTAGGGGCGCAACTATTACTTGCGCCCCTAAGTGCTGCTGAGTTATTTTTTTTGTTGAGTTCATAATATTAATATACATTTTAATATTTATTAATAAATAGTAGTAATATAAAATTTATTTGTATTTATTAATATACAAATTAATAGAAGTAACAATAGATTAATTATAGTTATTATTATGCTAATTTGTAATATATTTGTTATTAAACAAATAAATAATAAATTTAATATTAAACATATTATATTACTATAAATATATTTATAATATATTACTATAAATATAAACATATTATATTAGAATAAATATATTACTTTAATAATAATCATTTTTAATAATAAATATATTACTATAAATATTAAATATAAACTTTAAATATTATTTCAAGATTTCTATTAAAGTATTTATTATTATAAAACTTCAGAAGCTTAGAATCTATTAATGTTAAACATCTCCTAAACATTCCGAGAAGTACAAATGGTCTAGTGGCAGGAGAGGTTAGTTAGAGGCGTTGGATTTGAGTGAGGGCATGAGTTCGAACCTCTCTGCTGACCATTTTCATATTAACTTAGGAGCGCAACTATTACTTGCGTCCCTTAAGATTAGTGACATTGTCATGTGAGCCTCCTTGAGACTTTTTAGTTGTGCCCCTAAGTTAATTCAAAAAATGGTACTTTTTAGTTGCGCCATTCGGAGTAGTACTATTGGAGCTAATTACAAGGAAATGTGCCATTTTCAGAGATGAGAAGGGTGAACGAATACATGTAGCATCATGCCTTGTTTCAAATGCGAGGAAAAACAAGCTTCACGATTTGTTAGACAAGGATATTGCAAGTACCGACAAGAATGTGATAATTCAGGTTCTCCAAGAAGCGAGCTCGCAGTGTCAGTGTGGTGCTTAAATTAATGTCAGAAGAGAAGATCGACCGACAATGAGGCAAGTTGTGGAGAAACTGCAATGTTTAGTCAGACTCCAAAGCAGCCTGCTGGGGTTAGAAATTGTTCCAGAAGAGATGAAAAGCTTACTAAGTAAATCAACATCATATACCACACCAGATTCATCTGCATTTCACAGTACTGGCTGTAGCTCGGTGCTTGAAATTGATTCCAGACTGCCAAGATGAAATAGATCAAGCAGCACCAATTGAAGTAATCATATCAGTATGCAGGGATGTTGAAGTAAATATGGATTGCCTTAGGTGTGTTTACGATTATAAGATAGCTATATACTATTGTGCACAGTTGTGAACTATTTTTCTTCAAAATTTTGACAGAAACTGTCAAGCTGATTGCATTGACACATTTGTGACTTATAAGTTTTAGGGTCACATTCTTTCCCAACAAGCTTTAAAGGGAGTAGAACTAATGAGGCCTATCAAATTGATAAAGGTTTTTTTTTCACGTGTGTTTCATTGTGGCGCTTGATCTATTGTCTCCGTGTTGCATGTTTCTTGTTAAAATAAGTACATCTTAATCTATCACAAGAAAGTCATATATAGTTTGTTGGCTATCATTTTTTTTTTTGAGGGAAAAATGGAGGTCAAGCCTCCAAGTTTCATTAAAACGTTCACCCGGGTGATCCATAATTACAGCAGTTATTATTTATATACATGAAAGAAAAATAAAAAATAAGAAAATGAAAAGAAACAAACAGAAAAAAGTCTAAAGATATAAAAACCAGAAAGCTTAGGTTCAGGGAAAAGGGAGATGATGAAGACCGTTATGTAATCGACCATGCTCTAATTTCCATTAGTATCTCCATGGCTGCATCTATCTCCCGTGAACTTTTGTCAGAGAAGGTTCTCCTGCATCGTTCACGCCAGATAACAAAGTTGGTTGTTATTTCGAGCTGCTGAGAGAACATGTCGGACTGACCATCTATCAATAGTGAATGGGCATTTTCCGTGATATAAAGATTTGATATGTTTTTATTTGACATTGCATCATCCTTGATGTACATTCTTACTGCCTTGGCATAGTTACATTCTTGGAATAGATGGTGTGCCGTTTCCCCGTTCCGTCTACACATCAGGCAGAAAGTTGGTATGGTCCATCCTCTTCTAATTAGATTGTCAAGTGTTGTTAACCTGTTTTTGAGCAATAGCCATGTAAAGATCTTGACTCGTGGCGGTAGTTTGGACTTCCATATTTGTTGAGCGTTGTATGCGATCATCGGTCCGTGAGAGATGAAGTTATAAAGAGATTTTACTGTGAATGAGTGCTTGTCTCTCACCCAAATAATGGAGTCAGCATGTTGTGCATTCAGCCCCTGGTGTTGGGATGTGATCGAGGAATCATACGGTTGTGACCGTTTGCCTATGTTTTTCCAAAAAAATGATGCTGCACTTTCATTCCATGACCTATCCGTGTTGCATTGCAATAGTGTAATTTCTTTCCACCATGTGTCCGATTTTGCCACAGCCATAGCCATTTGCATAGAAGGGCTGTGTTCATGCTATGCAAGTTTCGAATGCCCAATCCGCCCATGGCCTTTGGGGTTGTAGCTATCTCCCATTTAATCATGAAAAGTCCTCTTGTTGTGGCTTTGTGACCATGCCATAAGAAGTTTCGGCGTATCTTGTCTATGCTTTTTATCACCCACTTTGGGAGTGCAACCACGGTCATGAGATATACCGGCATTGCAGTGAGAACTGCATTTACCATGACCAATCTTCTCCCGATGGACATCAAGGATGCCTTTCATTAAAACATTTGCCGAAATGCAAATGGTTCAAATTATATAATTTTTTATTCAAATTTAGATTTAAGTTGCTCAATAATTTTTTCATATCAAAATTTTGTAGAAATCAAATTTCGTAATTGTTGAGTTTTTATAACTATTTTTAAAAACATTTCTGAAAATGTCATCTTTTTAATATTAAACAAGATTGTTTTTTAACAAAAAACTTCAAAAATTATGAAATTTGATTTCCTCTAAAATTTCGATATGACAAATTTATTGGACAACCTAAATCTAAATTTTAATCTAAAAAAATTATAAATCTTTAACCATTTGCACTTCGGTCAAAGTGCAAACGTTTTCACGCTAACTATACTTGTCGTACATAATTAGTTTCTGATTGTTTTGAGTTATGTTGAGTTTTTAAAAATACGAATCTTAATGCAATGAAACTGGTAAAAATCAAGATGACACGGGTTATTTTCTTCTGTTGATGCTTCTCAATTTTTTAAGGGATATAATGTTCTCGAACTAATAAACGGATACTGCATTGGGTCATCAGGTTTTTTCATTTCAAATGATGAACAAAATATTTATTGAAAATTAAACACGTCAAAATCTTTAACATCCCGATATCTATAGACTGTAATCGTGTCAATGTTTATTCCCAACACAAAGACTGGCCTTCTTTTTTTTGGAAAAAATAAATAGGGAGAAGATTGCATACTAGGCATCCTTAAGCAATTCAATGGAAAGCATCTGCACTGTTGGCATTGGTCTCCTGGGACTTTTCCAAAAGGAGATCCTACAACAATCAACCCTGTTATTCCTTTCTTTGCAAAAACAATCCAAACAATCAATTGAAACTTGTTTTTTCACTTCTTTTGCATTGCTCTTTCTTCTCTTGCCTTTTTTCTCCCCAATTTACACGAGTACACAAAATGATACAAAGAAATACCCAAAAACTCCACAAAGTGAAACTACTCACTTTAACAAGCTCAAAACTATTAAAACAAAACAAGCAACAAATACATTGTTTGCTCGAGTCAAATGATCTATGTGTATCTTAGAAACTTAACAGCTTGTGATGCAAGTGCAACTGATTTTGCATCGATGCTGTGCATTAGATGCTGTTTTTCAGCTCTCCTTCTATTTTGCCTTGCATTTTTCGCTCTCTTTGGTGCCAGCCTAGTTTCCCGTGACAACACTGCCAGCCTGAATCTCTCTGCCAGAGGCAACAGTGCTATTTCATTTGAAGGGTGGGTTGCAACATTCCTGTTAGTAAAAGTGGAATGAACAGTACTAGCCCATGTTTCTGGGTTGATGTCTTGCACAACAGACTGGTCAAGGGGTATTTCTGGAAATGCCTCAATGGGCACTTTGTGTCGACCATGAAAACCAATTGGAGATGGATTTGGGTTGATGATGATCCGTGGACATTCAGTTGACAAAATTGACTTTGAATCTTCATCAATCTTTGGCTGAGCAGGAAAAATTAACCAATGAGTGGATTAAGTTGCAATTTCAGGAGGATTTGTTCCAGCATCATATGGTAAGATGAAACTAGCATTACATGTATGTCCCGACAAATCCATAAGTCATATATGTACCATGGAATCTAATAAGTCGCCCTAAAAAACAAAAAGTATGACTTAATTCCTGAAATTTTTTTACAATTAACCTCTCTCTCTCTCCCTTCATCTGTGTTGGATGGAATGACAAGAACTGTACCACATGACAGTACTCATTTTTCTAGAAACCCACTGTTTTGGAGGAGTTATGCTTTATTCTATATGCGATTTATAACATTTATGAAGGCAGAGAGCTAAATTATCAATAAGATTTGAGTTACATACCCATAACAGCCATCTAAGAGACTCTGCACCACTTGATATACTAGTGGTATCAAGCTCTTCCCATGAATCTGCTTCAATGACATTCAATTTAGGCTTAAATAAACTCAAGCACATTCTTGCTGTCACATTGCATACGGGACCTCCACTGCAAATGATTCATACATCTTTTTTAATCCCTGTTTATATACAAGTTAGGTGCATGATCAAATTCCATGCACAAGGAATAACAGAACAAACAACCCAGGTCTTGGCTATGTACCAGGGTTGAAAGTTGGTGTTTTTGCTATCTTGAGTTCTTGATCTATCACACTTTTTTTTTTTGTTTCTGACTTACTGTAGCATGACATTGTTGATAAAGTTTCAAATTGAGCTCCAATGCAAAGGTTTGTGGTGTGTGTGTGTGTGTGAGAGAGAGAGAGAGAGAGAGAACAAACCCGCATCTGAATATTTCCAAAGAACGGCAATGACATATAATCTCAGAGACACCATCTACAGTCACATTCTCACAACGGCTGCATCACAAAAGGTACAAAAGAATACTTTCAAGTCTTAAATAAAGAATTTAACTTTTTTAAAACAAGATTATTAGTGAAACTGTGAAAGTAACACTAATATGATAAGTAAAGACTATAAATATCAAACCTTATATCAATGGCGACCAAGTTGGTACAAATCTTAGCAATTGTAGTGAGCCCGTGATCAGTGATATATGATCCAGAAACATCTAAAAACTTCCAAGAAGGCTCTGCAAGTGCAATGAGCACCTCATCATTTAGTAGCCTCTTTCGTCTTGCTATTGCTAATATTATCAACTGCAAACAGTCTGAATTAATTTAATGCTTAGTTGAAAAACCAACAGAAAAAAAATAGCAGACTAAATACTGTTACTGGTGGCTAAAAATATTCTTTCCTAAGCTTTATTCTGAAATCTTCTTTGCAAACTACATCCAAACCATCCAACAAGTGTCTCATTTCTGCAGTAGCAGACTAGCAGCTCAAACTACTATGAAAACATGGTGGTAACTTACTAATTCTGTGATCTTTACTAAGATTGGCGACTGGTTTTTAACTTTACACAACTGGGCTTGTTTGCAATAACAAGGTAGAAGTGCTGCGCTTATTTTTGCAAGAAATCATCATACATTCATAAGAATATAAGATTATGCAGTATTGGATTTATCTACATGCATGGAAATAATTGGAAGGAAATTAACATCTTACTAAAAAATATATATTACTCATATGCATACCTTAATTTCAGGAGGAAATCCAGCTGAGATGTCTAATAAATCAGATATTATTTCATCCAAATGTTGACCAAGAATTCCAATGCATAAACTAACCAACTTTCTCGGCTTAGATTTCTGTGGAGCTGGACCTGTTAGATCAAATTATAAAAAGCCAACTTCAGAAAATCACATCTAGTTCCAGGTATTACATACTTTGTCCTACAATTTCTATGAAATAATTCAGTTGTTTATTTCTGTTTGACCTTGAAAGAATTAGACTATGTTGAGCCTGGAACAAAAATCTATGAAATCTATGGTTAGATACTGATACAAGCTGCCAGTACTAAGAATGAGTAGAGTTTGATAAATTCCTGATTGACAAACATAAATACATGGAGCCCGAACAACATAATGTACTTCAATACTACTTGAGAAATTATTTCTTCGGAGCTCCCTTTGTTTTCCAGAATAGTCTGCTTAGCTCATAATAATTTTGTCTATTACCAGATTTGTCTTACAATAAAGAAGATACACCCACCACCAAGTTCTCAAGTTTCGATTAGCCAATGGGATCAGAACAGAACCACACACAACTAAATCAAATCTAATTTAAAGTCTAATCAAGCATCTCAATTAATAACTAATTAAAACGTCCTTTTAATATTTCCTAATTCAAAAAGAAAATCTTACGGGGAAGATTTGATAGCGTAGGCGAAGGGTTTGATACAAGCTGAAGGTTACTTAGGGCTGACGTCACGTCCTTTGCCGGCTGGCGATTCTCCATCCAACTATCCAAGGAGAGAGAGGAAGGGAAAACAGAGACCGGAGAACGACTGTGTCGCTCTTCCCTCTTCGGATGATTTCTAGGGGAGAAACGAAAGCAAATACGATACGCTCTTCCCTCTTCTGCCTGAGGCCTGGCCTGAGCAGAGTTCTGTAGGAATTTTTCGCCTATCCGATAAAATAGTAAAAAAATTCAAAAAAAATGTAAAATTTGATCTTTAAATAGATGTTAATATAGAGAACATTTTCAACGGTCTTTATCGGTTGTTTTCACTTTGTATCTCGAGATATGAGTCTAAAGTATATGAATCCATTCATCCAAATTTGAGATATGCTATTTTGAATCTCAACAAAACAGAAAACTGTACACAGAAATTCTAGCACTGTACTCGTTTTTCTTATTTTTGTTTACCTTAATAAAACTGTTTAAACTCCATATTTTATTTTAGAATCTTTATCCACACATCATAAACTAATGTAGGAATTTTTAGATTCACAAAAATCGTGATTCAAAAATTACCAAAGTGATTAAATGTCTTAAGAACCCAAAAGGAACAGATTTATGAACAAAAACTTGAGAGATAAGTAACTAAATACTTGTGCACTTAATTTAGCACTAATTAAATAGTCTAATTGCTATAAAATAAGCCTAAGTTCTGATACCACTGTTGGGATTTCATGTGTAAGTTTAAGAGGACGAAAATTAAATTTTTTTGCTTCTATTTAACTCAATACACAAATGATCTTATTTATATAATAATTGCAAGCAAGAATACACTATGACATTTCATCGAACACCTCTTGTGCATCAACAAAACAGAAAATAACACATTTATTTCTTGCACAAGAGTGAATAAAATAGTATACCTAAAGAGATTGTCAAATCTCTTCGTAGAGAGGAGTCGATTCCTCTTCTAGGTCTCTTGGAAACCGTCGTCTTCCTTCTTCGGCCATAGAAGCACCCTTGTCTCTTGGTTCACCTTGAACCTAAACAACAACCTAAAGCATCCTTAGATAGATGGATGTAGAGGTTAGAGCTTAGATCCAACCACCTAGATCTTCAATCTTCAATGAACAAGCTATTTCATTTGGTGGCTAAACCTTGCAAGAGAAGGAAAAGAAGAACAATGAAGTTTTTCTTTCTACACACAAGAGAGAGGAAATCAAGGGTTACTATTCACGGATTACTATTCATCCCATTGTGGGAAGAGAGAGAAAAAGTCATTTTTCATCTCAAACATACCCCTTTATATAGCCAAGCCCTAGGGCAACACTTGTGTTAATTATTTACACAAATGGTTATGATTACTCTCTTGTTATTCCCTAATCATATTTTGCAAGGATTTAATTTATGAGTAAATAATATTACTATATTATTCTAATATGAATTAATTTATTATTCTTATAATGCTCTCAAACATTATACAAAATAATATTCACATATATTCTCATAAATTTATTTTATGATCTAAGCATGTCATTTTACATGACAAATTACTTTAACATTTTATCACATGCATTTTAACTCATACATTATGAGATTAAATACATTATTCAAAATGTAAAATACTTGTTGATTCTGTTCAGTTGGTGTGACCTTACAGAGGATCTACGTCATCTTGGGATATAATATAAAATACTTTATATTATGGACTATAAGAGGTTCTATCACTACATTATAGTCTCCCAAACGACATAGTCGTTACGTGCTTGATCCACTTAATTCGTGTCTATCTTTGTCTCATGATATTTTAAATAATATGCAAAATAGGATCGTGTCATTTTTGCATTATATTATTTTCTTGGTCTCTCAAGTGAATTATAAGTATAACTACATCAGTTATATTGCATGCAATATAATTTCACTTTACCAAGGGGCCCAATAATATCATAACTCAAATAATTGAGGGACAATAATAATATTGACATATAAATTTCTCCCGCACAAGTTGTACATAACGAATTACTATATTATTCCAATCATTTGAATGGACTTTAATAGTAATCACATTATATACTTCTCATGTGAAAAACTTACATGTCTCATATATAAGATTCAAAGACACATTGAAAACATTAATGACACAAAACTAATCCATATAATGCTCCATCTAGTTAGGTCATGTTCAATATATAAAGAATCACCATTTTATATACTCATGTCATTGAATGATAATCACTTATCAACATTTATAGAACTACAATGTACTTTCAATTGACATGACAACCTTCATGGTAAATAATGTTCCCTTTAATTACCACGATTGTGAACATATTTAGGATTATATGTTTTCATCTAAAGAGTTCTATGGTTCAAGACCATGAGCATCTTCTTGAACGCTTCTAAAGATATAACATATCAATCTCAAGGAACATAAATGTATAATAACATTTAAAATCATAAACAATTCATAAATTTGTTATAAAAAAGATAACTTTCAAAACACACAACCTTCAATATATATATATATATATATATATATATACACACATATATATATAGAGTTGTGCTAAAATACTTTATAAAGCACCAACATTTATATACTTTAGGCTAGTATCTCGAGATACAAAGTGAAAACAACCGATCAAGACCGTTGGAAATGTTCTCCATACTAACATCAATTTGGAGACCAAATTTTACATTTTCTGAAAATTTTTTACTATTTTTTCGGATGGGTGAAAAGTTGGTTAATTTGGAGGTATGTAAATTGTTAGATTAACGAATTTTTCACCTATCCGATAAAATAGTAAAAAAATTCAAAAAAAATGTAAAATTTGGTCTTTAAATATATATATACATATATATAGAGTTGTGCTAAAATACTTTATAAAGCACCAACATTCATATACTTTAGGCTCATATCTCGAGATACAAAATGAAAACAACCGATCAAGACCGTTGAAAATGTTCTCTATATTAACATCTATTTAAAGACCAAATTTTACATTTTTTTTGAATTTTTTTACTATTTTATCGGATAGGTGAAAAATTCGTTAATCTAACAATTTACATACCTCCAAATTAACCAACTTTTCACCCATCCGAAAAAATAGTAAAAAATTTTCAGAAAATGTAAAATTTGGTCTCCAAATTGATGTTAGTATGGAGAACATTTCCAACGGTCTTGATCGGTTGTTTTCACTTTGTATCTCGAGATACTAGCCTAAAGTATATAAATGTTGATGCTTTATAAAGTATTTTAGCACAACTCCATATATATATGAGTGATCCGTAGCCACTAAACTTCCAACCGCTCGCAACCGCTCCATGGTAGCAAATGTAAATGACCGATCCGGACCGTTGAAAACATTCTCCATATTAATATAGACTAGGAAATCGATCACCTCTTTGTTTCATGTTCTTTTATTAGGCAGATATGGACTTGGATTAGTAATCACAATAACTTTGAGTTTGAGGGTGAATGTTTAGAGGAATTATGGAAAAAAAATGTCAAAATTCCACTTAAAGATGCTAAGATAATTGAATTAATTAGAGGTGCAGTTTTATGAAATGTTTGGCTAGAACGTAACAAGTTATGCTTCACAGAAAAAAAAGCCAAGAACTATTAGAGAGTTAGCAAATAATATCATTAGAATGTTAGATTATTGGTGTAAGAATAACAATGACCAATCCTATTTGAAACTTAATCTTTTTATGCCACAGGATGTTCTGGATTTGCCAAGAGCTATACGAGAAAGAAACCAGATAGAGATGGTGCAGGTGGAGGTGCAAGTGAACCTTCATGCGCAAGAACATTTGTTTGGAAGAGGCCATTGTCCTAATCTGTTATCCTTCCATGGCTAATCGAGATTGGATGTTTTGTTTGTCTAGTTTTAATGAAAAATCTGTACTGTCTGTAATATGGGTTGTTGTGATACTTTGGTTGTTCTGTTTTGTTTCGTTCTGTTGCTTGAGTTACTTGATAATGATATTATGCTTATTTTTTGAAAACTGATAGGATATCGGATTTTGGTATAGTCATGTAGATCATCAGTTAGTTTGTTTTGGAGTTTGTCTTGGTGTTTGGAAAACTGTGATAGATTTTATAGGAGTTAGATGATGTATTAGGGCTTTCTATTTCAATGAAACAGGCAGGGTTTTACCCCTGCTTTTTATCAAAAAAAAAATATAGACTAGGAAACCAAATTTTTACATTTTTTGAATTTTTTTACTATTTTATCGGATGGATTGAAAATTTATTTATCTAACGATTTACAAACATTCAATTTTCAACCCTTCCGAAAAATAGTAAAAAAATATAAAATTTGGTCTCTAAGTCTTCGTTAGTATGGAGAAGATTTTGAACGGTCCGGATCGACGGTTTACACTTGGTATGATGGAGCGGTTGCGAGCGGCTACAAAATTAATGGCGGCTACGGATCCCTCCTCATATATATATATAAAGGGAAAATTCATGCAAATTAGATACTTCAAACATCTTATTTGTATCGGATACTTCTGCGATCGATACTCGAATACTTTCTAGGTATTTATCAGATACGTTATGTGGCGTATCTGTGACATGGCATATTCAAGATTGTCGTATCCGATTATTTTATTTAGTTTGACCGATGAATTCGACCTCTGATACGCCTCGATACATTTTCGATACTCCGCGTGACAATCATTTCTGATAAACCCGTTGATAATTTTGGTTACATCGCTGGAAAAAGAGTTAAAAATGAAGCATGGATGAGATTTGATCCCAAAACAACTCACACTATTAATTTTAATTAATTAACTTTTTAAATTTTAATATATTAAATTATTTTTTAAATTAAAGTATAATATATATAGCGGCAACCGTTTTTAAAGATTTTTAAATCACGTATCAGCACACTAGTATTGTATTGGACATGATATTTGCACGCACACTCGCGGAACATAGGAGAAAATATTACAGATTCAACCCACTGTACTATTGACCACTTCCAACTAGTGTTGACCATACAGGCAGGCACAAGCACGGGTTGCCCGAGTCACAAGTTGCTGGATACGGGTTACACGGATGGACGAGTTAAAGGGAATGGGTTGAGACTGGTTGAGTTTGGGGTGATGACTCGAACCCGCCCTTTGACCCGTCGGGTTGAGCGGGATGGGTTAGGACGGGGCGGGTACGAGCTGGTCACGAGTTTATTTTTTTTTTTACCGTTGGGGCAGGTTACTAGCGAGTTGGGGCATGTTAGGACGGGTTGATGCAGGTTGGAGCGGTTTATGGGCAGGTTGGGGCGGGTTACGGGCGAGTTGGGATGGGTTGGGGCGAGTTGGGGCGGGTTGGAATGAATTTGAGCGGGTTACAGGTCACGGGCACGGGCATGGGCGGGTTTGAGACGGGTTATGATGAGACGGTTTATCACGGATGAAATTTCGAAAGACAATTCAAATTCGTATGAAACCTGCCCTTGACAAGAGTACGAGCGGACACATATTAGATTCACGAACGAATTTGTGGGGACGATGGGAGCGGACACTACTTCCAACAAGCAACCTAAGAAACATACAAAAGAAATGCAAGAAAACACTGGCCTTTTGATTATGATGTTTCACGAATCTTCATATCGATACCAGCCGTTTATGGATCAAATCAAGCACGCGCCTGGGAGAAGGCTTTCCTTAGTTCCTGCACCGTCAGTCAGAGCCCTATCTAATTGTATTACATGTGCTTGTGTATTGAATACTTGTATTACATGCTTGTGTATTGAATACTTCTACTGAATACTCGTGTATTGAATAAATAATATAAAATGTATGGCACACTCTGTCTCTAGGGGTGTCAATGCAACGATCTGTTACGTTTTCATTTCGCTCGAACGAAAGGTGCAACGCAACGGTATTTTCACTACTACAGAAAGAGACTTTAACAATTCCTTTTAAATCAGCTATAGCTTTAATTAATACCGAACTTTAATCAAACTTTGGTGTTAAAGGTTGCTAAAATATCACAGGCCATTGTTAAAGGGGTATTTTAAACCGGACCATTGTATAGGCCGGTTTTAAAGGGTCTTTTAAATCGGACCACTGTACATGCCGGTGTTAAAGGGGTGCTTTTAAATCGGACTGCTGGACAAGCCGGTGTTAAAGGGGTCTTTTAAACCGGACCACTGTACAGGCCGGTGTTAAATGAGTCTTTTAAATCGAATCCTTCATACACTCCGGTTCTAAAGATATCCCACGGATCGTCTTGTTGCTTCTAATCCACAGCGTCCATTCTAGAATGATCTAACGCTAAAAAATCACTCAGAAAAATCCACTGATCACCTCTTTGATTCTCTATATAATTCATCCATTTCTCTCATTTCTCGTTTTTCTCACTGATCTCTTCTCTAAGCAAAAAATATTTGCTAGCTACTTGAAAAAAAATTCGTTTGTCTTTTGATTTACTTCTTTTTCTCTCATCTGAAAAGTTCTATTTCTTAGAAAATTTAGAAAATGAATCAAGAAAAATAATAACTCCACGAATCAAGAGAAATTTAAATTCTAAAATATATATGTGGAATTTGAATTTTAAATATACATGTAGAATTAATTTTGAATTTGAAATTTAAATAAACAACAATAGGTTATTTTTAGAACAAATTCTAATATTTTAGGTTATTTTTAAAATTATGTCCTGGATCTTTTTGAAAAATTACAAGATTCTAGATCATTTTAAAAAAAGTTTGAAAATCCTTTTACACCAGCCTGACAAAAGTATGTCGGTGTAGAAAAACTCGTGGGAAAATTTTGAAATTTTAAATATAAAGTAAAAGAAATTATGCAGAGAGCAGATAGAGCAAATTAGCTTAAGACTTTTGTTGCAAATTTTAAATATAAAGACTTAAGACTTAAATATAATGACATACAAGAGAGCGGACAGAGCAAAATATTAATTGCTTTTATCTTCTTGTGGGAGGTTCGAGAGGGAGGCGATTAAGAAGGGATTGTTAGCATCATCCTAAATTAAATTGTGAGAATGAACAAAACTAAAGAAACAATAATTGCAGTATCTCTCTCTCTCTCCTCTTTTGTCATGGCTTCTAGACCAAATATTTTGAAATATTGCAGCTCACTTCAAGGACGGATTTTGATCAAAACTAAGTGACAACACATTCATTGAAATTAAGCAGTTCATGATATAATTTGTTTTTAAATATTTAACAAAAAAGTAACTTCACAATGATTATTTTAACAATATTGATAATTGAATTTCAAATAAATTAATAAAAAAATAAAAAAAACTATTTTATATAGACATTCTTTAACTTATTAATTAGTCGCTTTTCAAATTTGATGCAGTTTAAATATTATTACAGTGATTATATTCCTTTCATATCCTGTGTTTCTAAAATTCCTCCTGCTGGACCAAGTCTTTCCCGGACTGCTGACCAGGCATTTTGCTCTTTTGCAAGTACCTAGCTGGAAACCTACCTGCAGCAACAACTACCGTACTTATTTTAATTGTTATGTTATATATTACTCCCTACACCTGTTTCCTAGAACACGTGTAGGTCACATAACTTTTTCATGCATTAATTATTTCCTGATTTTAACGTGCGTAAACTCTGACCCGTCAAATGAGGACACCATGTTAATTTCTGAATTAATTCTGACAAATGACAATGCATGCAGTCGTATAAATGTATAATCTCTCTATTTCCATTCTTTAGTCCATATTTCTGCACGGTGGCACACTGGCACATA
This sequence comes from Eleocharis quinqueflora, assembly GCA_964058865.1. NCBI lineage: Eukaryota > Viridiplantae > Streptophyta > Magnoliopsida > Poales > Cyperaceae > Eleocharis > Eleocharis quinqueflora. The sequence continues at coordinate 54,075 of CAXKVX010002069.1, read as the reverse complement.
TGAATATATGATCTCTCTCTCTCTCTCTCTCTCTTTCCCTCCACCTACCTGCTATAAATACTTTATACGCTTCTCTCTCACAGAAATTAAATTTTCTTGCACGTACCACAAAGGGTTGTTCAAATCTTGCTTCAGGTGCCAGCACCAGAAACAACTCTGCTATCAGCTGGACTAAATAAGGGAGAAAGGAAGAAACAAATGGGAAATTGTTGCCTCATCAAATCAAGAGCTGTGACATGGGTAGATGATGAAGAAGAATTTGAACAAGAGGAGTTGAAAAGAGAGGAAGAAAAGCGAAAAAACAAGGAGCGTTCTTCGAGTAGTAGTACAATTAAGATTAAGATCACAAAAAGTCAACTAGAGGAGATTTTGAGATTATCAAACAACAAACAATTGCCCATGGAGACGGAGTTGGTGTTGAGCAGTTTTATTAATTCCAGTTACACAAAATTTCTTTCTGATCCGACAAGCAAATGGCGACCGAAATTGCAAACTATAGTAGAACAAGAGATGAGCACTTCTTATATATAGAATACTAGCTAGTAATTAATGTACTATATATGTATGTATGTATAATAAATACTATGATGATTCTATTAACATTTTTGGCAATATGTTGTATGCTATATATTTTGTGTAATTTGAAATGAGGGTTTGTAGTTTTGTTATCACTTCCATTTTATTCCGAGTTATACATAAACGACGCACATACGTTCAAGAGTATCATCCGATGGATGGAGTCGGTGCGTGTTTAAGCTAACTGGATTGTATTGGTTCTCATCTCAGTTTGAATTCAGTGTATTATCTCATATATATATAACATGCATCTGATAGTGTTTTACTCGTAGATGAAAAGCTTATATTTAATATATACATTTTTAACTCCCATTTAATAATATAAAGGTTTTGTATTAACTATTTACTATTTAGTGTGCAAGTTAGTGTTTGGTTAGTTACTGTTAGTAACATCAATAAAACAATCCAAACTTTAATATTACTTTAATTTAGTACCATTTTGAACTCTTTAAATCTAGGTTATTTTTTTAATATTTTTAGCCCTCTTTATATTAGAGGTTGTGTTCAACATATAACATATTGATCTAAGATATAATTGATGCTACAGAACAGTATATCAAATAGCATGCATAACTATTTCAGGACGAAAACTAACATGCATAATAAATCAAATAATGTGCATAATAACATCAATATCGATAGTCGATATCAAATATGATATCTACGTATTAGCTTTTTTTTAATTGCTAGATACTTTTCCTTTAAAAAAACATGGGGCTCAAATCAAACTTTAGATCTTCTCACTGAAGAAACAGTACAACGGAAAACGTAGGATCCTTGCTACTCTTTACCTTTTGCCTCTTCCTCGAGTGACACATGAATACGTGATATCTTGAATTCTCCTAATGCAGCCAAAAATTGTGCGTGCATCGGTGCATGCATGCAAGTATACAAAACCTATATATCTGATATATAGTTATATATTACGTACGGTCTCTTATCAAATCAAATATGGCGGGCATGGGCATCCCGGTCTGACCAATCCATCGACCAAACCTCAGTTTTCAATATCTAATTAGACAGTTTGGTATGTATCCAGTATCCATGACTTAATTTGTCAAACTGTTCATGTCACATTAAGAACAATTCTTCAGGTTGTTTTCAGGTAGAGATATTTAATTATGTTGGCTGGCTTCTAGAGCATTAATTATTAATTTGGTTGTTTGGCGTGATTACGGTCTGAACAAGAGCTGATCATGAGTTCATGAATCATGACCGTACCCCGTCAAATTCTCTACATAACAAATAAATGATAATCCATCGACATGCTTCAATCACACTGCAAGAATTAGAAGATTGATGCTTTCTAAATTTGGAGCAGAAAGTGATATATATCATATATGTTATTAACTTATTATTTAATTCACAGCCTATATTAAGTATACTCGATCCCGTTTGAAATATAAAAGGAGGGATGTCCGTAAAGGCCCATTAAATGCATATCAATTATTGTGTCTCTTATAGCTGCTATCATTTGCTATGGAGCAAACTGCATGTCATTGTATTGTGTCTCTTATAGCCATAGGTGATAGGTGTATCTTACATTCTTACATAACTAATATTATAATATACACTTCTTGCATCATATTATACTATTATATAGTCTTTCAAATTTAATCCGATCGCCTAGATTAATTATGACAATCTATTACCGTTATATTAGTGACAACAAATTCAAATCCTAAGCTGTGGATCCGACTGAACCTGATCTGATTCAACTAAATTAATTCTTCAAAAGCTTCTCAACATGTGATAACTAGAATTCAACGTTGATATCAGCTTTTTATTTGTGGGCCAACATTTCGCAACCTTCTTCCTCTTTCCTGGTTTTTTAGTTAAAAATTACAGAACACAAAAAGAGGCAAAAGAGAATGGCTAAAAGCATAAAATAATAAAATCTTTCTGAAAAAAATCTCCTTTAAATGTATAAACGTAAGGATTCCAAATATAGTTTTTTTCTATGTTCATCATATCAATTGACCCCGCTATTTATTTCATAAAACTTATGATCAAATCTCAAGTAAATTATCAATGTGATCAGATAATAAGGAAATCCGAGATATATTATTGTAGTGAATTCGAGTACAAGTGATTATGTCCATTACATAGAAGAAAGAGAATATATATAGCATATCTAACAAAGAGCGACATTTAAGTGTAATAAATGACAAAATGATTACAACATTGATTATTAGATCTGATCGTTGTCTCGGATCGTAATTTTCACCGAGAAGTCATTTAAAGCCTCGAGCATAATCAATATCCACAATCTGAGGTGATGGGTTATCAGGTTCTCCGAACCGAAGGCTGAAGGCCCACGAAATGAGACCATATCATAAGTCTTCCAGTTTCTAAGGATATAAAAGTTTTAAGCTTTAAATGTCGGATAAATCAAACATAGTTACCCTCTTGTATGCTTATTCGTTATTTACGAGCCCTCGTGTAAAGCTTAGATCATGGTGAGGCCTCGAGTGATCCTCGACGTGTAAAGTTTAGATCTTGGCGAGCCCTCGAGTGATTATCCGGAGAGTTTTTACGTTTGGTGATCAAATCACTTTTCGAACCAAATGTTGGATAAACCTTCGCATAATTTTTTATTTGTTTTTTCTCACATTAGATTTTTCCTCCAGAAGTTCAACGATTAGGTTGCTCTAAGATTGGAAAGGACGGGAAGGACGTATCTGTGACTCTTCGTCTTTGGCGGTCATCTCCGTTTCTTCCAAATACTGAATTTGTCCTTTTGATGCCTTTTCTTCGTTACAATGATGGAAATGCGTTATTTTTCTAGGTGTCTTTTATACAATTCAGCCCCTGTCTTTTTATATTACCGCTTCAGATTTCTTTTCACCAACACTTATAAATACACCTTCAGATCTCCTTCTTCTTCCTTTAACAGTTATGCCTTTTCTCTCAAATTTGTTGCTCTTCAAATGGTTGTCGTGTAGCTAATCCATAGAAGAATAAGAAGAGAGTATGAGGCTCGTCATCTCTGCTTTTACTTGTTCCCAGGTTGGTTTAATCCTCCCTTGTATTGCTTTCTCGTCTTGTATTTTTCTATTGTAGTTTCAGGATGCCAATAATGATTGCCTCATTATCTTGTCTTGAAATAATTTAATGAAGTCTAAATCATCTTCTTCTGACGGGTTTAGTTCTCCTGAGAGTGATCCCAATGACCCCTCTATGTATCGAACTTTCTTATATCGATCATATCGGTTTTGGTAATCATATTCCAAATAGTAACCCTTATATTGATGATTATTCTTGTATGAATAACCCCAATACTCTTATAGATCATAAGATGTCTTTGGGTCATTTGTATTATCCTTCTGATTCTGAACTGAAGAAAAATCCTTCGACTCATGAAGGAGAAAACAAAGGTCGAAGTAGGCTACATGATTCTGAAAGGTCCAATTTCTCAGGGAAGTCGAAAGAACAAAATCACGAAGAAATCGATCTTTCGGCTACTGAGAGCGATTTACCTCCCAAAGGAGAAATTTACGCTTTTGATGAAGAGGATTGGAAGAGTCGTCAATGGACAATAAATTCTAATTTTCTTTGTTTTGCATTTTTCGAAAGTATTCGTGTATTCCCAAAATAAATTGGATTTTCATCTTTGTAGCGAGAGATGCATCTTGTCCCTAGCTAGTTCAGAGATGGGGTTCATAAATACTTTCCTCAATCTCCTTTTACAAACGAAGAAAATCGATTAGAACTAAGAGTAGCGTTTGGGGTCGGAGATCATCGAGTTACTCCTTCAGACTCGGATAAAACTTGTGATTATGCAAAAGGAATATGTTTATACTGAAGATCGACAAGATGATCTCCGACCCCAAACGCTACTCTTAGTGATTTTGTTGTCGATATATATATATATATTGCATACTCTAAATGTGGCACCAAAAGAAAAAAGCCGAATAAATGTTAGTCTTGGTGTCACGTTATTTCCTTCGAAGCTCTTTTCTCGGTTTACTCCGATCACTCCAAAAATATACCCGAACGAGGACCCACTGCTTATCTTTTTCTAGAATATTATCATTTTCAAAGGAGTTACGTAAGTTACTTTATCTCAAGCTTACTATATATGTTTATATTGTAAATTTTCAGATCTAATTTGCAGAACGGAATCGGCATTGGTCTTACTTATTCAACCACAGTTTTGATTTCTTTTTTCTACTGCTACTGCTAGTAAATTTTGGCGGTGTTGGCTTGTTGCCGTGTTGTTATTTGATAACTGATATGTACTACTAGTCTACTACCAGCTAGCAAAAGCCCATGTCAATGTCATGAATCATGATGAACCCTGCAATGGTGATGAGTATATAAGGCAACTTGAGTAGTCAAGTCTTGTGCGATTAATGCATAAACAAGTGAAGAGTACATATGTTGAGTTACTAACTTGCTAAAGAAGTAACAACTCCTAAAGATGTTAGAGCAAGACCTAATTGAAAATGGATCGAATTGTTGATTGTATCCTAAAGACTCTTATGTCCACGTTCTAATCTGACCCCTGGAGGAATATGTATTTCTAAAAGATCTTTGACATCGAGTCCAATTTCAAAGTTAGTTCTATACATATGAACAGCAATTAGAAAGCTAAAGACAATAGCTAAATGACGATGAGTGATATCTTTGTGGGTGGAATCTCCCGAGAAAAGTTAGAGACAGTTCCCGCTTCTTGAGAAGTATTAAATAAATGATTATTTGAATCAGAACTTTGGCATAAAGATTCAATTGACCCATAAGAAGGGGTCCCAAACCTTGAGATAGCGGTGATACATCTAAAAAGTCACTACAAGTCTACAACTAACGTATTCTCCTCTATATCCAAGAAGAGCGACATGTGCCACCTTTTGATCATTGCTCTTTACTTATTTATATGTTGACACTCGGATATTTACTTTCAAGTCATGCTGAATTGAACTAGTGCCAACTTCTTGATTTTATTACTACACTATCAATCCAAAATATCACAATCCATGAAATTCGTTGAATTTCTAAATAATTACCACATTAGATTAAACATTTTTATTCTTTTTTAATTTCTAAACTCATACATCCTTAAAACTGTAATTAGAATTTCTTAATCGACACATCAACTAATTTTTAATCAATGATACTATCAGATCAAAGTTTATAAACTCTGAACTAAAATTTCTAAATAAGAAACTCTCTTACATCTCTGAAATTGAGTTACAAACAGCCATGTCAGATTAGAAACTCAGAAAATTTCAGAAATAAAGATACTCTTAGTAACAGACCATGTTCCGAAACATCTTTGACATTATGAGCCATGACATTGTGGTGCATGAGCGGTCTCCAAATTGCAATCCTTTATTTCAGAAAATAAGAATTAAATAAAAAGGGAAACAAAAAACTAGTATACTCACTAATCAGGAAGAATTTAAACAATGAATACTAATTCTATATGTATTACTTACATTTTTTTGCAGAGCCAATTAAGAACTTAGAATTATAACAAGTTTCTACTAACCCAATAACAAAACATCTATCAAAAATAGAAAAATAAAATTGAACAAACAAGTACTGGCATTGGCTAAACACTGTCTTGGTGTTTCTCCATTTCTTTATTTTTCTGCAATAAGCTAGAGAAAATGCATTGAACCTGGGATGCAGGGCCCAGTTAGAGGGTTTGCTAAGTTTATATACTTGTATAGTGCTAACCAAAATATTCCCAAAAAATGTCATATTTTTTTCTTACTATGTGACACTAATCTTTTCCATTATTTTCTGTTCTCGCTGGAGAACCCTTGGTCCTTGTTATATTCTTGCACATCCTGGAAAGAAAATAAAAAAAGATATTAGAGCATTTAATTAATTATTCAGATATAAGTAAGAAATTTCAGAGACAAAATAGAGAGGTACAAATCTAATTCTTCAGTCCTTTTTATGATTTCATGAGACCACAAAATAGGATTCACATTGCGGGGCAATGCCTCCTGTTGTTGAGACTTATCTCTCAGCCACTGCTCTGCTTTGGTACATTCACTCAGAACCTGGAAACGATACCAAAAGTTTCAATTGGATATCACAGTTTACATAGGAAAAGGAGCAAATATGCATTCTGTACACAAGCCCTAATAAGTTCAACCATTTAATACTTTTTTTAGTTTCACCTTGTAATTCTCTGCACCTTTTCAAAAGTTTCCAAACTAAAACCCTAGCATACCCTTAAATTAGAAAATAGTAACAAATGAAGGGTGGTTTGGGTTAATGGAGAAATGAGCAAAATGCAAAGGTACATTATGCCAGTTTGATCATTGTCAACAGGTAGGATACTATTAATCTGAAGGATGAGAGGTCACCTCACTTCTTAGATATTTGAATAAATAAACTTACAGCATCTTTTTCATAGCCAGTCAGAGAATCAACAGCCATCCGGTGGCCAACAATGCAATTAAGAAGCTGTCTTGTTGCCAATGCTCTTGCTTCTTCCTCGTTACACCGATTTTCTAACGGATCCACCAGCTAATTACATAAGACAAGTACATATTGAGCAAATATGATAGAATAATAATAATATCAAATTTAAGCATAAAAGGCGATGGACATTTTACCAATAATAAGATTAGGTATAAATTGCTATATGCAATTCTTTCCATTCAGTGATAATGCCAAATTTCATAAAAACAAAATTAAAATAATACACATTAAGAGCTTTAATTCTAATATAAAAAAAAAATTATCACCCATTAACTTGATCATGTAGTAAATTTAAAGGTGGAACCTAATAAATGAAGTACATCATGGATGCAAGGGATTTCTCAAGAAAATTAATATTTCATCCTGGTTAACTTTCTCCGATTCAATATTTTCCCAGATTTTTTCATTTTAGTAAATCTCTTATACTGCTCAAGTTTCTGTTTCTTTATTGTGCACCTGAGGATGTTGTACTCTGGGTTCAGTTTCTGTTTCTTTCATTGAGGATGTTGGAATGTCGAGCATGCCAAAGACTAAATGACTAAATTGGGTCAAGTTGGAATTAATTTAAGTAAATTCCAAGATAAATGAAATCACTATCTCAAGTAGAGTACAGATTTTTCATGCTGAATGTGCAAACTTTAACAAGTTTGACCTTGATTTTCATTTTTTAATTCATTTTTGTAAGCATACCATGAGCAGACTTTCCTAGCAGTTGTTGGAATCTCTTTAGCATGAGGTAAATTGAGTCAAAATCAAGTAAATTTGATTCTACTAATAGGCTTCAACAGGAAATGATTGCATGTTTCAAGGTCAATCAAGTTAAGTTAGGAAGGCTTGAATAGTAGAGATCGTTCGGGAGCTAATGAGGGAAAAATTCAAAAACAACTTAAAACATGTATGGCCAGAATTGCATGTTAACTAAAATTAAGCTTGATACCTTCTTTAGTTCCTTAATTTTGCCAGCATAAACCTTTTCAGTCTCATTATCTCCATCTTCATAAAGCCATTCTTCAGTTTGTTGCAGATTTGTTGAAATTCCCTCTCTTTCTGATTCAGTTGCAAAGCTCCGATACCTCTCAAACAACTATTCACACACAAGTTTAATATCATTAGTTCATTACTACTACCGACAACAACAACAACAAAGCATTTATTCTCAAATAAATTGGGGTAGACTAGAAATGAAAAATCAATATAAATAACAATAATAATATAATACATAGTAAAAATAGAAATATAGTAATGATACTACTAATACTAATAATAATAATAAACTATTCTACAAATCATACTAACGCCCTACGTCGTTAAACCCGAACTACAACTATACCACTACTAACTTTTAGTCTGTCATGGTTATGGTACGTGGATCATTGACTTTCATGCATTCCTATCTAACGCTAATTCTTTGGAGACATTTAAGTCCCTTTTTACAACTTCCTCTCATGTCAATCTCAGTCGACCCCAACCTCTTCTCGTGTTTTCGACGCGGCTTAAAACTCCACTACGTATCAGTGCATCAGAATGTCTCTGCTAGATATGCTCATACCATCTCAAATGATGTTGAACAAGTTTCTATTTAATCGGAGCAACCCCAACCATGTTATCGTCATTTCTAATGCGATCCCTTCTTGTATACCCACATATCCATTGTAACATACGCATCTCTGTCATGCTCATCTTTTGTATGTGTTGCCCTTTAGTGACCCAACATTCTGCTCCATATAACATTGCAGGTATGATCGTCGTCATATAGAACTTACCTTTCATCCTTTGTGGAACCTTTTTGTCGCATACGATTCAAGAAGCTTGTCGCCATTTTATTCAAGCCGCTCTTATTCTATGGCTAACATCTTCATCAATCTCGCCATCACTCTGTAGCATCGATCCCAAATATTGAAAGGTGTTCCTTCTAAACACTGCTTGTCCATCTAAACTGACATCTCCATCTTCTGATCAAACGTCGCTGAATCGCACCTCATATACTCGATCTTAGTCCTACTAAGTCTAAAACCTTTTGCTTCTAAAATCTTCCTCACACAACTCTAATTTTCTACACACCCCTACCTTTCGTCAATTAAGACCCCATCGTCCGCAAAGAGCATGCACCAAGGGATATCTCCTTGTATATCTTTTGTGGTTTCATCGATCACTAAGGCAAAGATTTATGGGTTCAAAGCTGACCCTTGATGTAATTCTATCTTAATGGAGAAGTCATCAGAATCGCCGTCACATGTTGTGACAGTATCACAACATTATCGTACATATCCTTGTTAAGGTTGACGTAAGTTGTTGGAATTTTCTTTTTTTCAAGTGCCCACCACATGACCTTCCTCGGTAATTTGTCATATGATTTCTCCATGTCCATAAATATCATGTATAAATCCTTCTTCTGCTCTCTATATCTCTCCATCAATTGTCTTGTCAAGAAAATCGCCTTCATAGTCAAACGTCCGAGCATAAAATCAAATTGGTTTTTCATAACGCTTGTCTTTCTTAAATGATGCTCAATCACTCCCCCAAAGCTTCATTGTGTGGCTCATAAGTTTGATTCCTCTGTAATTAGTACAACTTTAAATATCTCTTTTATTCTTGAAGATATGTACTAATATATTTCTCCTCACTCGTCCGGCATTTTATTCGACCGGAAGATGTTGTTGAACAGCTTAGCCAATATACAGAAATTGAAAGTTCTTGTGCAAGCGGGAGCTTATGCAGCCATTCCATTCTATTTGAATTACAATTATTCATTTTCTGAGTTACCATAATAGTTCAAAAGCAAGAAACAAATAGAAAACCACTTGCAACAGACTTGCAGATAAGACACACCTTGCATGCACCACTACAGAGTTTGGCATATAATAACTAAGATTGTACACTCTGGAATCAAGCATCATTATAATGGTACTAGTACAGCACAGTTACCTTTCCTTTTGAGACAATCATTCATTATAGTGCCAGCTAAGCTCTCCTATCATGATTAAAGAATTGACCAAAGAGACAGGGGGAGCAAAGGGCATTTTATTGCAGTATGTTGGTACATGTCAGTAGCTTTAATGCTAAAAGGGAGATACCTAAAAAGAAACCTAAACGTACCTTGTTGCGAATATCATATACATAGGACTCTAGCTGGTTCTTCCGATCTCTAGTTTGTTCCATGAGGAAGTCCTGCTGCTGCAACTGCTTCTCAGTCTCCTGCGCTTTCTGAAACTCCTCTCTGCCCATCACCCCATATACAATCTCCTTCACTGGTAACTCCTGTCTCCTTAACTGCCCATCTTTCTTCTCCTAAAAATTTGAGAAAAAATCACCTCATTCTTTGTTATTGTTATCTATCGGGTGGCACTGCTTACACAACAAAGTGCGATCAAATGACCTTGGTATCCCATTGGCACTGGCATTTACTAGAAGCACTTTTAAACAGGAAACTGCATTCCTGTCCAGATCTACTGTTAGTCCTTGACTATATAAACCATGTATATTGGGATCAAAAACACTATTTTACCCTAATATAACAGCATACAACTATCTGTGGTATTTGCAAAAAAAAAAAGGAAAAAAGCAAGTACATTTTATTAATGGCCAACCAACATCAATTGTCCTTCTTTATTCTTCTTAATGTAATTAGTCACATTATCATTTTCACAAGAACATTTTTTTGCATGATCTTTCAACTTGACCAAGGTGTGTAAGTGAAACAGCACAAAGTTATAAATAAAAGAACCAAATGGTCTTTTTAATCAGCCACGGAGGTAATATATATAAGTTTGTATTTGCTATCTTATACTAATTTGAACTCACTAATATGTTATTAGTTCTTCACTGTTGACCCCACTGATATTTTGACCCAATGAGGAGCTAGCAAAATATCTTCTTATTTCATAATAGAAGATCATTGACACCACTAAAGTAAATTTCTAGCTCCACCACTACTTTTAATAGGCATCCAGAGAAGATCATTTTATTTTGCTCTATTGGGAATGCCGAAGCACCATTTTTTTCTTGGGTTGCAAATATTGATAGTTATGGTACTTTTTGGAAATTAGCTACAAGACAATATACAACTAAGAAAAGTGAATATAGAAAATTGCTTGACGGTAAATTTAAGTGGTTGAGGGACTTTCAAGAGAACTCACTGCTGAAACAACATTATCAGGTGGGGACCTGGGTGCATCATCAATATCCATATGTTCAACCTTGTAACTCCCATCTCTCATTGGCGAATCAGTAATTTCATCCTCTTCAATCAACTGAAATATATATAGCACATTTCATAATCCGATTCTACTGTAGATAAAAAAAAAATATAAAGGACTATATTCATAACATTTTTATTATTATATATTCAAAATTAATTGAAATTTCTGCTATAGAAAAGTTTTCTGCACATAACACCCACTAAGTTTTGAAACTAGTTGATTGAATTTTTTGGGGAAATATGTCAGTTAGTTCTATCATTGAGAACAAAAAAATGAAAATCATTACATGTATGAGAAATGTTTGCCATCATAAGCAAGAACCAAAAAAATAGTACATGTAATTTGCACAAGAGAGCTATCTATGATGAATAATAATTCTTACTATAGCAGATTCAACATAAACAATTCCATGCATATTCAATCTGACTTTTACTTTGACTCGAGATTTCACACCGTGTGCCTCAAATGGCCCAATCTACAAAATGTTTAATAGTCATTCAATAGTCAGAAAAAGAACATGTATCGCCAGGAAGTTCTATAACAGTACCAACAACAATGGGAAGAAACATGGAAAGATTAGTGTGTCAGCTAGCGTATTATCTTACAAAGTTTCATCACCATACCAGGTTCCATATGTATAAGCCCAGAAGAAACAACCCTTTGTGTTCCTCTTAAACCCTAGCTTGACCAACAGTTTGCCTTTGTTTTTCTTTACTATTTGTCCGTGGCTTTGTGCCCAGGAGACATCCAGTACCAAACCAAAAGAATCATCACCTATCTACTAATATTGTAAGATTTTTAAAATGTCAAGCATTTGGTATCAGAAGAAGACTTTTTCATTATCTAGAGTTCTAGACCTTGTGGACAAATCAAATCTTCAGAGCTAAGAAGGTATGTATGGAACTCAGAACACCTGACTGAATAATATAGTACCTCGAATTTGCTAATGCTAGTAGAAGCTCCTGGCGGTAGTTCATCTGGCTCAGTGTAGAACGCCTCCAAGCTGAAAGTACTCCTTTTGTGGAAAGTGAGCATTTTAACACTTGGAAATGCTTGGCCACGCCTGAAAATGGCATTAGCTGAAGATGTTGAGATAGGGCCTTCTTCGGTGGCAAATCCGATTGAGAAAGGATACGAATCTTGCACCTAAATGTCATAAGAAAATTTAGAGCGCTCTGCCAGATTAAGGCACTGATCTAGAACAGAATGGCAAGCAAACCAGTCTTTTGGATTTGTTACTTGTTTAAGCCCACTGCAACTTTACATAAACCAATATCATCACATTAAACATAACATCCCCCCTCCCATTCAATAAGGTCATTCGTATGTGCGGACTAGATGTTCAATGAGGCTTAATATACAGAAACACAAATTTTCTGTATTCCAAGGATAAGTCAATTCAGTCATCGGCTCCATATAAAAATTTATCTAGGGACAAACAAATCATATGTACAAGTAAAAAGGGTCAAATGATGAGAAACAAACCTCATAATCCCTAACTTTAAAACCAGGGCTCAGCATGGCACAATGCAAAGCACACCCCCTTGCCACACACTCACTAGCATTAATGGTGCGGCTTGGTTCTCGACCAAAGAACCCAGCCAAAATCCGTGAAATGGCTGGGACCCGGGAACCGGACCCAACAAGCTCCACTGCACTCAGCCTATCCACACCTGGCAACCTAGACCACTCCATGGCCTTTCTACATGGCTCAAGCACCCGCTCTATTAGCCCAGCACACAATTTCTCAAATTCCTCTCGCTTAATCAACCCCTTGACATCCTTCTCCTCCATCAAACACTCAATACTCAGTGGTGCCTCGGCATTGGCACTCAGGATCTTTTTCACCTTCTCACATGCCAATTGTAACCTAACACTAGCTTTCCTGTTACTCCGCACATCAATCTTATACTCAGTTTTGAATTTCTCTGCAAAATGATCGAACAAAGCCTGATCAAAATCCCGTCCCCCTAAATTTGGATCAGATGCGTGCGAAAGAACCTGCATCCCAGCCGATTCAAAAGCCAGGACAGAGACCTGAGTATCACACTCCCCCACATCGACAACAGCGATGTGATTAACCGATACCAAATCGGATTTGTAAATCCCATATTCCAAACCCGTCGCTGTTAGGTCATGCATCAGCCTTAGCAGTTTGAAACCAGCAATCTCGGCTGCATCTACATACGCACGGCGCTCGCGATCGGTGAAGTAGGAGGGAATTCCGATCACACACTGATCGACGGAGGTATCGAGGCTCTTCTCGGCGATGGATTTTAGGTGCGCTAGGAGCATGGCAAAGAGCTGGACTGGGGAGAAGCGGGAGTTCTCGTGAGTAGACCAGGTATAGATGTGGTGTTTGAGGGAGGAGAAGAAGGAAGAGGGGGAAAGAGTGTGGGAAGCGACAGCGGCGGAGCCGAAGAGGCGATGGTTGGAGGAAGGAGGGAAGGAGAGACACGAAGGGGTCTCGCGAGAGGATTCCTCGTTTAGTATCACGTCGACGCCGCGACCTCGCGCTGCGCCGATGACTGATGTAGCATTTCCGGCGTCGATTCCGACGGCGGAGCTCATTGTCGACATTAGAGGTGGTGGTAAGCTGGAGGATGGGAAATGGCGATTGTACAATACAAACAATACAATCAAGAAGAGAGAGAGAGGGGTGGCCGGGGTGCTCCGGTGCTGGACTGGTCAAGGTGTAAAGCGGGTTGTTGCGGGTCAGTACGGATGAGAATTACGAATAGTTTAATGGTAGGTGGGGCCAAGATTATAAAGAAGCGCCGAGTACAGTAAGAATACTGCAGATATTAGTGTACGAGAACCGTTACAGAGGATGATGAACCTGATTGAACGTTGCGGTCGTTAGTCTTGTGTCCTCTGTTATTCAAAGTAATTACAGACCTTGTTATCCTTTTATGATAAATGAGAACTGTTAGATGAGTTTTAAACGGTCTAGATTGAAGAGATAACATGATTAAAAGGAAAACGCAAAACAGCGGATTTCATTCCTGCTTTGTACGCATGTATGTTTGTTTTTTTGTTTTTTTTTGATAAAGCCCTTAGGCGTGTATGTTTGTGTTTAGACCTGAGAAACGTGATAAACGACCACGGTTTTGGTCAGGCCGTTTTCGTGCCGTTTAGGTTGACGATCCAAATTTTTGTATCGTATTCGTATCGTTTAGTTAACGGCAGAAAAAAAAATTTCATTTTCGTATCGTTTATCAAAACAGAATAAACGACAATACGCGTAAAACTCGTTTGGTGCCGAGAGAGAGAATGCGCGTATTGTTCATGGTCTCCTCAAATGGGCCCCACCTCCACCTGTGCCTTGATTTTATCGAGAGAGAAAGTAGAGGTGGTTAACATCAAAATAAAAGTAGAGACAGAGAAGTGACAGATCAAGGCATTGGACAGAAATTATGACTAAGGTCTAAGGGCTTCAAATAAAAAAAAAAAAAACATTCGACCGAGACGACAGAAGTGACAGCCTCTCACGTGGGGTCTTGTACCAAAACAGCTATACGAAAATACGAAACGAAATCCAACGAAATCGTTCTCGTTTCGTATTCTAACACGGCAAAAATATCTGTTTCGCTACCGTTTTGTTTTGGAAACGGCAACCAAAATTGCTACCGTATTCCGTTTCGTTTTCGAAAACGCATACGATCCACGTGGAATTTCGTCGTTTGCTCAGGTCTATTTGTGTTGAACAGCGTCCGTATCTGCTGTTATTCTCGACGATAACAGGTCTGTTATTCTTTGATCTGACCGTCAGATTTCGACGCTGATGAACAGACGGCTCAGATGGACTGCACGGGGTCCAATGTATTATATATTTTAACCGTTAGATCAAAAATAGACGGTCGGATTTGAGGAAAACAGGACCCTGTTTTTCCTTAGAATAACAGCTGATTTGAATTCGTGTTGAACACATTAATGTGTTTTTTTGATTCAAATCACTAAGTGGCAGGATACATTAATGTGTATGTTTGTGTTGAACACATTAATGGATTCTGCCATCTAGTGATTTGACAATGGCCGGGTCGGATCGGATCGGTTCAAATTTGTCTGGTCTAACGGGTTTGTTCGTTCACGAGTTGATTGGATTGTGTCTCGACGGGTTCAAATTTTGTCAGTCGGCTACAACTCGTCTTAAGATCATCAGAGGCAGAGGCGACTGTTTAATATTAATGCTGCATAGTTTAGATCAAACTCGACGAATCAGATAGCACGATTAATTTCTGTAGGGCACTAAGTATCAGTACGTTCGGAAAGAAAATGAACTATATAAAATTAAATAAATTTTGCGAATATAGGATTAAAATATTAAAAAATGAATACATAAAATTTACAAATTTTGAAGATGGATTGACTTTATATTAAATTAAACAAAAATTTATAAATGAGTTTCAACAGTTTGTATTTGTATTTATCTTTTGAATCGAATTGATATTTTAATTAAGCTCAATAATACTGTAGAAGTAAAATATACTCTATATTTGCTTATATTGAATGAGATTATAATGCTTTCGCAAGTATCTAACTTCGGTGATTGCGACTATATATTTCAAATTTCAAAATTTTAAAATATAAACTGCTAATAAACTATTGAAAATGTTGTTCATACTAAAATTTACTTATGAACCAAAATTTTATTTTTAGAATTTTTTACTATTTTGTCATATGGACGAAAAATGCATCAAATTGGAAGGTTTGTTATCGTTAGATCAATATATTTTTGCATTCATCCGATAAAATAATAATAAAATTCTAGAAATGAAAAAATTTAGTCCCTAAGTAGATAATAGTTTGAACAACATTTCCAATTGTTCAGATTTGCCATTTGCATTTTAAAATTCGAGATATGTGGTCGCAAGCACCACAATTTTACTCTTGCTATATTTACTCGATAATCGTAACTTCTGTGCTTGCACAAGCACCATAATTTTACTCTTGTTGTATTTGCTCGATAATCGTATCTAACTCGACCCATTACATAATTTGGCCTAACCCGACTCATTTCTTGCACAAATTGATAGAATTAGTGATCGGATCGGACAAAATCGTATCTGATATCGCAACACGGTGCAACGCACAAACAAACGACCAAGATAAAATGTAGGAGTTGAGATTTGAAAGCATTAAACTCGAGGCATTGTAGTACGAAACAAACTCACATACGATGAATTGTGATGAAAGAGCTTTTTATTTAATGTGAATTGTGTACTTTGGTGTTCAGAATCAGATCCACATGATTAGCTTATGGACAAATAATGAATATTATTCGATTATAAGATGAACTTAACATAGACTGCATATTAGTAAATAATTGTGAGCTTAATTTGATCATTAACTTTAACTCCTCATCAGTGTACTGAGCTGGACATGAACTGAAATTCGTACGTTAACAACACTAAATTAGGGAAAAAATCATACTCGATGGTCCCCTCAGCCCAACGACTTTGTAAACTCTCCGCAACCAATTATCAAAACCAACATGCAACGAACTACATAACAAGTTAACAATCCAAAGTACCCCTCACATGTTAAATAACACAAACGCAGAAAGAAAAAAGAGTTGCCAAAGAGAATAACTAGAGTTGATGGCTTGATGCAACCTCCAACTTAATGTTAAAAACCACATAGCAAAGAAAAAGAAGAAGATGAGTTCAATATAAGCCGGAGCCTCTTTCCAGAGTATATACTACATTTCATCTTATGGTATCTTCCATCTACTGACACATTAATTGCCAGATTCAGCTTTCACTTGTGTTATGCATTAATGAATCTATTTCTAAATTACCAAACCAGAGAAAAAGGGAACTATTCTGTCTTCTTATAATAAGAAAATTTATTGACAAAAACTTGAGTACTTCAAAAGAGGGATACACTTGATATTCTAGTTCATTTGAACCGTTCAATTCATTGAGATCGGTGAAAAGTTAGTTCTTAGAAAATGCAACAAAAATAAAAGTGAATTATGTTTCATCAATCTCTAAATTGAATGGTCCAAATAGACTAGAATACTCAGCGTATCAATCTTTTAGAGTACAAGTATCCAAATTTTTACCAAATTTAGTTTTCTAACTAAAAACACGCCCACACGCCCACACGCACAAACAAATTCTTTTGTAGAAAAGAAGGCAATATAATTAAACCACCACCTTGGTTCCTGCCTTCCTGAGTTCCTGGCAAAGCTGGGATTTAAAGGCGTGAGGCACGTGATCGACATCATATCAATTGTTTCGTTGGATTAAAGATCATGCTCGTTTGTCATTATATGATTCGAAAAAGATTTTTTATATGTTTAATCAGAATCTTATATCTTAATACAATAATTCAGATGAGAAGTTTTCTGCGAAACAAAAAGTTGTGCAAAATTGGAATGTCAAATTAGTCACCGGCCGAATTTATTATTTTCTCTTCCGGTACAGGCTGCTCAAGTTACAAAAAAAAGGAGAAAAGGGCCAGCCCAGTATCCAATCCAACCCAACAAGTTACCAGTCAATTTGTAATTTATATTTCTCAATGGACTTACATTTCAGGCCCTTTATTAGGTTTTTGGCGCAGCCCAAACAACGAAAATACTTCTAAATCCAATAACTAATCCTTGTAATACCAGTCAATTTGTAATTTGTTGTGAGCTCCAGCCTCCAGTTTTGCGCTTTCTTTTTCTTCTAATAAATGTATAGAACAATCAATTATGGATTTGCGGACCAAGGTATTTTCAACTCCATCCTTGTAATATTCCATTTTTATGCAAAAGTTCTTCTCATTGTTGTATAATGTATAGACAAGAGAAGAAAGTGATATTAACTATCTTAAGAAATGAAATGAAATCGCCCCAACCAACCAAATGCATTAAATTGCTTTCTGCTTTATTTCCCATTTACTCTTTATCTTTTATGTATTCAAACTTTTACAACATTTTAACCAATA
The DNA here is from genome assembly GCA_964058865.1 of Eleocharis quinqueflora. NCBI lineage: Eukaryota > Viridiplantae > Streptophyta > Magnoliopsida > Poales > Cyperaceae > Eleocharis > Eleocharis quinqueflora. The sequence goes on along the minus strand of CAXKVX010002069.1, from coordinate 35,923 downwards.
AGAAAATAAATGCAAGCCAGACACATCTACCCGTTTGCTCCTCTGTAAATGAGCATTTGTTATTAATTCCGACCACTTCAAATTTTTATACAGACAACCTTAGTTCTGTACTTCTGTATAGCAATGCAAATTTAACTGTACCGTTCATGTGACTAGACCCGTCAAATGTGGCAAACGATCACTGTAGAATTTCATATTTTCTCCTCAAAAACTTCAAGATTGCGTATCCCCCTTCAAGTTCTAATTTTACGTATTTCTCCTCTTAAAGTTCAAAAACACACAAATTTACTCATTTTATTGTATTTTTGTATTAAAATTTATTTTTTAAATGTGTAAAATATCTCTTTTACCACTAATTAAAAGTAAAAAATATTTAATTTATTAAAACGTCGATCTTATATTTGATCAGAATCTGAGGAAAACTATTCATTTTGTAATTTTGCCACATATATGATAACATTTAGGTATACTCTTGCGTATGCATCAGAGGCAGATAAATGAACAATTTTCTCTCAGAAATCGATCAAGATAAGATTGACATAATTCTTAAACAAGCTACATATATTTTATGTTTATTATTAAAGATAAAAGGGGTATTTTACACATTTAGAATATATTTTAATACAAAAACGATAAAATGGATAAATTGAGTTTTAAAAGTTTAGAAGGAAAAATATGTAATACTAAAATTTAGAGAGAGAAATACGTAATTTGAGATTTTTTTAAGGGATGTAATTCTACCTTTATTTTTAAATGTTTATTGTAAGAATTGAACAAATGTGATCAACTCTCACCATCTTGAATAATTGTAACGAGCGTCGCTGGGGACAAAAAAGAGCTCACAGGAGACGATTCAGAAGGAGAAAAAAGAGCAAGCCCTAATCCTAGGTGGGGAGGTCGGCGGCGGCGTCGATCTCCCCTGCCTCCCGCCTCCCTCCCATTTTGTCTCTCTCTCTCCTCTCTCTTCTCCCTCATACCACTCGGACAGAAAAGTCCTGCGCAGCCGCTAGGTCCTCGTCATCTGGCTGCTCGGGCAAAAGGCAACCGCCAAGTCGCAGATCAGCTGGTTGCTTGGACAGAACGCAGCCAGGTCGCCAGCTGCCAGGTCACATATCGGCTGGCTGCTCGGACAGAACACAGCCGCCAGGTCGCAGAACTTGCGCAGCCGCCAGGTGAGTCATGAGTGCGTCGCTATCGCATGGTGCGCCGCAGGATGCGTCGATTCACTGGTCGCATCGCTGCTGGTCACGTCGCTATCGCATGGTGCGCCGCAAGATGCGTCGATTCACTGGTCGCGTCGCTGCTAGCCGCATCGCCAGAACGACGCCAGGCCAGTCGTGCCGCATGGGGATGTTGCTGTGGGTAGCGTCGCTGCTGGTTGCCTCGCCAGAACATCGCCAAGCCACTACTAGGTGGCGTTGTCGCTACCAATCGATGCTAGGTTGCGCGATCGCCGTCAGTTAAGGAGCATTAACAAGGAAAGGGGTTTGACGACAAATCCTTCAACGGAAAAAAGGTCAGCACTAGCAAGGAGCTCCGCTAGCAGGAGTGCTATGTGCTACCGATGCAATGATCGGGAAGTTAGACTGTTGCGACCGATGCAACAGTCTGAGGATATGGAATTCAAACTCTCACTGGATAATACAACCCCACAAAAGGATGGTTGTGGGTGGCAGATCTACTAGCGACGATGCTCGTAGATAAGGTCAGGTCTGGAAATGGGAACTAGGCCATGGGAATTTCAGCTTACCAGAAAGTTGGATGGCTCCCATGGACATGGGTGGTTCAGATATACAACGGAAGCTGCTTCAAGGAAAGATGCTGCAACATCTCAAGAGGGTGGGACGATGGATTTCAACCTTCAGCAGCAGCAGATGGCGAGGATAGTTTAGATAAACATCACGACGCAACGATCGTTCAGTTGTGATCGTCTTTATCTTTAATTTTAGAATATTATATTTCTCGGTGGTTGTAACTGTTTTCTTCTTTTTTATTTTTTCTTTTATCTCTTGTAAAACTCTTTTTATTAGTTAATAAAAAAATTTGTAAGACAAAGTCTTACACTTCAAAAAAAGAATTGAATAAATGTTTTCTAACTGACAGATTTGATATTGAATTGCCAAGCACTCATTGAATAATATAGTGTACCATTAGCAATTTAAGTTGTATCTAGCTTTAAACTCTATATATCAATCTTTTTTATTGTATTCATGATTAATTTAGCATCAAGGCAATCAATTAATTTGTCAAATTAAAAGTTTCCAAGAGAGGTAAAATGCACTCATTAAATTAACTGGTTAAATTGGTCCACGGGTTAAACATCATACACGGTTTATATATAATTACTTTTGATTTATTTTAACAACTACTTATATCATAGCTCTTACGTAGACCTGTTAAACATGCGAAACGATCACGAAAGATGATAGTTTCGTTAATAATTTTGTTTAATGAACGATTAAGATATTTTGTTTTGTTAACTGTTTCGTGAAAAGAAAACGATCGAAACGATTGGAACGAATCAAAACGATGGAACTCCTTCCCTTCGCTCTTCAACCATCTAATCTCTCATCACACTAAAGCAAATCAAGAATTGATGATGAACGATTCTAACTATACACATGAATCAATTAAATTCTTCATCTGCTCTCTCATTACTTTCTCTCAGTATAGTCGTTTTTTAAAAAATTAAAACAATTCTAACAATACACAATCACAAACAAAACAACGAAACAAAAGCTCACGGAATAATATATTTTCGCTAATCGTTTAGTTATTTAAACGGAAGTAATTTGTTTGATTGTAATTGTTTTCATTCGTCAGAAAACGAAACAAAAAATATGAAATGGTCAGCCATGGACAGCAGCCCTACTAGATCTTAGGTACATTTAGCTCCGCAATAGATGACAAGTTGCCAACAATTAATGCAAATCCAGGCGATGGTTTTCCAGACTGCACCTTGTATTTCAGCAACAGCAAGCCAGCAACCAATAGAAACTTGACCTCTATGCTTTACACTGACACATCTATCAATCTCTCTGCTGTTGTAATATATCCATCCGCCCAACGAATAGCTGCCTCAACATTAACCAATAAACCAACAAGGCAACAACTTACTCTATTCACCCCCTGTCCCCTGACATGGTCATTTAATTTCCCATTTACTCGCACAGAGAGTCACAACTACCAATATTAATTTACTTCACCACCTTTTGCACTTCTCTCCTTGTTATATACGTACCTTTAATTCTGTGTGCAGTGTACTGAGGAAGTATCCAAGAAACACAAGCTCACACCTTCACACTACTACACTAATATACCAGTGTATATACCATAAACCATTGTAGATTTGTAGCTTTGTTGCAAACATGGTGTGGTTAGATTTCACTGATCTCATGCTTTTTGTCTCCGCTGCTATCCTCGTGGTTCTTTGGTGGCGTAGCTGTCAGAAATCTAGTAGAGGAACCGATGGGCTTCCGCCTGGCCCGCCCGGCTGGCCCATTGTCGGTAACTTGGTGCAAGTCATCTTGGAACGCCGTAACTTCATGTATGTAGTGCGTGACTTGCGTAAAAAATATGGCCCGATATTCACTCTCAAAATGGGCGCTCGCACCATGGTTATCATTTCCTCATCTGATTTGATCCATGAAGCCCTGATCAAGCGGGGTCCGGTTTTCGCTAACCGGCCTCCGGACTCTCCGACACGTCTCCTTTTCAGTTGCAGAAAGTGCACTGTCAACTCAGCACACTATGGCCCCCTCTGGCGGACTCTACGCCGTAATTTTGTGGGAGAGCTAGTGACACCGACACGCATAAAACAGTTCTCGTGGATACGTGATTGGGCCATGAGCAACCATTTTGAGCTCCTGAGAGCCGAGTTTAGCAAAACCGGCAGCGTGCAAATCCTGGCAAACTGCCGTTTAACCGTATGTAGCATCTTGTGTTGCATTTGTTTCGGCATGAAAGTGCCAGAATCACATGTGAAGGAAATAGAGCAAGTTTTGAAGGAGGTTATGTTGATTTCCACACTAAAGTTACCAGACTTTTTACCTGCATTAGCACCTTTGTTCAAGAAAGAGTTCAGTGAGGGGAAGAAGCTTAGAAAGAGGCAGCTAGATTGCTTGTTGCCTTTGGTGCGGGCTAGGCGTGCTTTCGTACAAAATGGTGGAAAGTTTAATAACAGTACTAGGTATATGTTCTTATTTATGGTAATGTTTTTGAATAGGTTGTTTAATGCAAGCTCAAAAGTATTGGCTCTCCACTTGATTAAAAAATATTGAAAAAGAGTTGGAAGAATAAATATTTGAAAAAATAAGTTGAAAAAAAATATTGTTTACCTTTTTAAATTTTATTGAAAACAAGACAGAGAAAAGAAATACTAAGAGTTATGAAATCAAATAACTTTAAGCTCATGAATATATTTCCTTGATCAGTGAAAGTGCATGCGAGTTCGAGATGGTGTCAGGGGTCGGTGAAGCATACTTGGACTCCTTGCTAGATATGGAAGTAGAAGGAAAGAAAGGAAAACTAGGAGATCAAGAGGAGGAATTGGTGACACTTTGCTCTGAAGTGATGAGCGCTGGCACTGACACGAGCGCCACCGCTCTCGAGTGGGTCATGTTGCATCTCGTGCTTGATCCGACGGTGCAGGACAGGCTGTACAAGGAGATTTTGTGCCAGATGGGGACGGATAAGAACAGGAAGATTACTGAAACTGATGTGGAATCCATGACCTACTTGCAGGTGTTGTTTTATATAATTTTTTAAAAATGGAATTTATATTATATAATGTCAAATTTAAAGAACAATTTCGTATACGTGTTTATGGTAATTAATAATAGTCCGTTGTAAACTAGTGCGAGTTGTCAAAATTGAAGACATCTTTTCTTTCATTGGAATAATTCACTGTGCAAATTATGTAATTTGATTTCTTGCAAGTTGCAACACGCATCTTGTGCAGGGTTTTCTAGTGTATTGGTCGTACAAGTTCAATTAAATCCATCCGGCCCCACTATGGAATCCTTTTTACTTAGTTTTACTATATATATGCCGCTTCACTATTCCCAGTATATGGAAAAATTCATGTTCATCTCTTTGAGGAGATATATATATGTGCTGAAAGATTTCTTATTATGAATGATTAATAAGTATAATTACGAACACTAATGGGACTCAATTGAAAACAGACGAAATTAAAAAATTCGACTGCAAAAATAGGAGAAAATTAGAAAATATGCTTTAAGTTTTTCAGAATTTATTGTATTAATTTTGGTTAATGCTAACAATCTGGTAAAAAATTCAGGCGGTGGTGAAAGAGACACTAAGACGGCACCCTCCGAGCCATTTTGTGCTGTCCCATGCCGCAACACATGATACAGAGTTAGCTGGGTGCGTATCTTGACACCCTTATCCTTTTACAAGTTTCTTAAGATATTGAGTTTTCTGCATAAATATATGCTTCTCTGATATGCAATTTTTTGTCACCAGTTTGTGCAGTTTTGTAACATTTCAGTACGGCTTTGAAATAAACAAAAACTTTATATGTGAACAGAATTAGTGTTGCATTGCCAATTAGGAACCAGTATGTTACAGAGTTTAATTTTAACTCCGAAGTACCTAGTTTCATGAAGCTTTGAATCATTTGAAATGTAAAATAAAATAATGTGTAAACAGAGTTACCATTACCAACCAGTATGTGACAGAGTTTAACTTTAGCACTAAATTACCTAGTTTCATAAAGCTTTGCATCATGAGTGACAACATATGTGATATATAGGTACCGCATTCCGGCAGATGCAAATGTGGAATTTTACACAGCATGGGTGACACAAGATCCAAGCATATGGACAAACCCTGACAAGTGGCAACCAGAGAGATTCTTAGAAGGCGGGGAGGGATGTGATACTGACTTAACTGGGACACGTGGTGTTCGTATGATGCCATTTGGAGTCGGGCGCCGGATCTGCCCGGCATTCACTCTCGGCATGTTGCATGTGCACCTCATGCTGGCCAGGATGGTGCGTGAATTTAAATGGATTGTGGTTCCTGGAGAACAACCACCTGATCCAACAGAGACGTTTGCGTTCACCGTTGTGCTCAAAGAACCGCTCAGAGCAGCAATTGTCGACAGAAATGCAGATTAGGAAGCAGTTGAAGATTTTTTAAATAGTTGGAGATATATATAAGATATATAGGTCTATCTATTTATTGGTCAGTTGCATCGTCTTTCTTTTCCTTTTTTTTTTCTTTTTGATTGGCTATTTTTTGTGTGGTATGTATAATGTACTGATTTGTGTCAGACCATAGCTGGGTCTCCGTATTTTTATTTCGTAGCATGCACCTGATCGAATATGTCATGATATATTAGTTAACTGAGTGAACTTTCAAGTAGTATTCTATATACATGTTATGTACGCTGTGTTAGTTACCATTGATATTTGATATTAGCTAGGTAGGTTGAGTTGTTTAACTAATGATTATAAATTGTCTACGATTTAGGCGAAACTTATTTGAATTTGAATTTTTCGTGCACTGCCAATCTTCCATTAATTACATGTCTAAACGACTAAACGAGTACTGATAATAATAGCGCTCATAATTGATATTCATATCATTTGGATCACGTAATCCATAGAAGTACTGAAGAAGTTGAATCTGAATGTCACAATTAATATCTATATCACACAAGACTAATGGAATTTTAAAAAGATGCGTTATGAGCGCTCATAAATAACATAGAAAGAGTTCTTATTCTGCGTATATCTATTGGGATTTGGGACCATTACTTTTTACCATTTTGATCAATTTCCTATTAACAAAACTTATTATCTGGAAAGAGTTTGATCAAATGTATATAATCCGACATTCACTTTAGTGCATGTGTTACGTGTACCAAACAACAGTTGTATGCTTAGATGAAAGGGAGGATCTTTGTCTCATAATAAATGCTCTGTGTTGGTCACAGCTTCTAGATCCAAGTCAACAACCCTCTGTCTAACCAGAACATCTGATGAAGACCTAGTGACATATGACATGGAAATCACCGACGTATGTCATGAATGTAACAAATATATTGAAAGAAGGAACTTAATTGATTGGGAGTTGGATATTGTACTCTTCCATTGGCACCTTCAGTACTAGTGTCATATTGTAAATTTAAATGCCACAAACTTGAATGTTGAGACCATTCAATCTTATTCTTAATTTACTGGAACAAGATTTGAATGGTGTCTTATGTTGAAAGATCTAAAATAATGCGTAAAAACATACCATTTTCTTAGTTTCATATTAATAAGGTAGCCACAAACCGAGCCATCTCAACCAAATTGAACGCAAAACCATGCTGATCAGATCAAACCAATTTTCTGGTCGATTCAGCTCAAAGCGCCGTCGCACCTGAACCACCCTTACTGCAGTAAAACTGTAACTATGCTCCGAAATCCTCGTAAAATGTTCTTTATTTTAGGTATTTTCTTCACAGGTATCTTCACAGAAAACTTGCTCCAGTTTAATACATCCTAAATGGTTAATACATCATAAAAGGTAGCGAGTAATCCACCGAGACAATGACTGGCACGCAACCAGCTAGATAATATAGACTTAACAATTACTGGGCTAGCAACCTCATAACCACTGGAACAAAGGCAATACCTAGACTTGAGAATGAACTCTTCGCAGTTTAGACCCCTTCATAAGTTTTCGTGCACAGTTAATTACAGCTTAATCCTTTTCGTTTCGTTGGCTAAACAAGATTTCTCTAATGTATCCATGAGCATGGGCAGCAAAGAAGGCTGAGTATCACTGGATTGCATGGGGATAGAGGTTTATATGATGTTGGAAGGGCCTGCTTTGTGCATTAATCTCAGGGAATGACACGTCTTTTGGGTGGTTGAATCCGAATTCAGATTTATTTGCATTGCAAGTTACACGAATGGAGTTTGTGTATAGCAAGGGACAGGCACTTAACAGGTATGGAGCCTGTAAAAAACATTTTATAGGTCCTAAAATGGAAGAACAAACAGCTCCTAATTTTTTAATAAAAAAAGACCTACTGACAGTATTCATCAGTTGTTAGTCATGGTGACAAGTTAAGAAATTTTACTGTTGAATTAAATAAAGAAAAATAACTCTAAGAAGTAACTTTTACCCAATCATGGCAAGAGGCCATGAAGAACGCTGCTTTAATATATGAATTGACATGAAGAATTTGATTGTGGGGGAAAAAAACAAATTCACTACCGGAGGTAACTGGCAAGTGGCAACCAACCAAGTTCTAAGTGCTGATTGGTAGTAAACTGTGGCATGTATGTTTGTTATGCCACATTTAATGGTTCTAAGGCATATATCTAATTGTCGACTTAACTGGTGAAATGCATATCCATTTCGTTAGACAACGCCTCTTGGAATAAATTCTTCCTTTCTTGTCAAGATGTTCTTGTGAGTAATGATAGCATGTCGAATTGTCATCCTGGCATTCACAAGTACTTTCTCTATTTTCCCCAAATTCTCCCTTGTGTGCAGTCACATGTTCAATTGTCTCACTTGTTAAAGCAGTACTGACGCCAGCATCAGCACTACTGCCAGTAGAGCTTTTTTTTCTGACAAAAAAAAGGAATTCCTGTTGACCGTTTCGTCAAGTCTGGTGGAGTCGATCTATGTGAGAAATACTGTCAAGTGGTGTTGCTTGAGACGCAAGTGTGATGAGAAGTATGAGAAGGCACAACACAGGCAATAAATGAGAACTGGAGTTCATGGTAGAATTTTTATTTTCTACTTCTCTATAACAAATCTTTTCTCTTATGTAACTCCTTAACTAAGTATTCTAACTTTATAATCCAACTATATAATTATTCTCACTTTATCAAGATACAAAATTTAACAAAAAATAATTATTAAAGATTTATTTAACCGAGTTGAAAAACAAATTCAGAGAATTTGATCAAGGAATGAATCTTTTCTCTAAATTTCAGTAATACAACAGAGAAAAAGAAAAGATAAGGGCTTAGGAAAAGGCATCAGTGCATAGCAGCAATATTCCATTCCAGATAATTATTGAAGTTGATGCAAAAACTAGTCTAAAACAATTTAGACAAGAACGTCGACCTATTTATTCTACAAACCAAGAAAGAAAAAGCAACCCATTTCTAGTCAGGATAACTTGACAAAGAATCAACTCTTACTTTTCATTTTCATCAACTTGTTGGGGTTTTCTACTCAAGTTTAACCTCAGTTTCTCTCCTTGGTGGATCCAACTGCAAATAAGTGAATGGTTCTGTTGGTTCTTCCCTGAAAATGTTAAACAGGTGATTTAATAAAGCTTTACACACAAGGATTTTTCATAGCATCCCTTACCAGTACATACCAGGCAGGCAGGCATGAGACCTAAAGAGATCCCATCATCTCCTTTGAAAAAATCCAAACAATGCCATGTGATAGGGAAATGCATATTCTATTTACTAAATTTGAAATTAATAGTTATGAAAGAAATTTTTTATTAGACAACCCATTGTCAATTTACCTCATAAAATTGTCTCCATAGTTGTAAAAACAATTAAGCTATTATGAGCTTAAGCTTACTAAGTGAGTTCAGATTAGCTTCAAACTATAAATTCAAACTAAGATCTTGATCTACTCAATCCTGTGCCACTTTCATACCGAGTTTTCAATTTTCGGAGTTTCTGTTGTATAAGATCATGAGGTCAAATTATTATAAGATGAACACAGCAACATTATTCAAAATAATTACATAAAACTCTACCCAGGTTTAGATCGCATGCATCTCCAGAAAAGCTTGAATGGACCTGGTACTGTCTTAAATGGGTTTCCTTCAAAGCAAGCCTGAAAAATTAAAAGAGAGAAGTTATTGCAATACAGGTATTCCTATATACCAATTGCAAATATTATTAGTTAAAGCAACATAAATATATACAACCCTGCTCCAGTAATAACTGATATCAACAAAATACATGAAACCTGTAAACATCCTTGTGCCAGTAATAACTGATATCAACGCAAAACATATTTTTTTAGTCCACGTGCACAGTCCTTTTAGCTTACCAAACTATCCAGAACAACAATACTTGTTGTGCACCAGAAAATTCGATACAAACCACAGAAAATGATAGCAATATAGCGGCTACATCAATGATCACAATTTTGCCGGCACCAGTCCTCACATAATAATGTACTACAATGCACTGCTATTTTAGCAACAAACCGTGTACTAGCTTGGATTTCCTATCGAGCAAATAACAACCAGCCCACATCAAACCAGTGCTTGTTTCAGTCATTTAAGCCAATTGTACCAATATCTTGTCCTGTCTCATTGTTTCCAATGGGCATCTCTTTTTCTCAATGCATGTGCTTTTCTTTAGGCAGGAACCTCACCTCTCTTCAGCCGTGCTACCACATAGACAATGATTGCGACAGTCTGATAAGGAAGAAGAGAATGAAAAATACAAGAGAAAACAAACCTGAATAACATCTTCAACTCGGTCGTTGCAACGATGGGCCTTAGGCTCTCTTGTATCTCCCTCTGGTAGTCCCCAAGGGCTTTCCCTCCTAGGTACTGGACGTGTGCTCATTTCCTATATGTGTGTACAAGTCAGCTAGAGAACCACAACCCATTGTTGTTTGATTTAAGTGGCACTCAGCACTCAGCACTCAGCTCTTTTTTTGGTATAATGAGACCGAATCAATTTAGGAATATATTAGAAATGAGAATCCTTGGAATTAGCTATAATCTAATTAAAAAGAGCGTTTTTTAATATCAGAATAACCCCTCTTAATGTTTTTCATGTTCTGACTCCCAGCTTAATTGCCAGTATATTCATCTAGCTTGTCCCTCCTCAAACCACAAATTGGACTAAAAATCCCACCGGGGCTACCAACAGTGAAGTGTGTACATTTCTCATAATCCCACCAGAGAGAACAAACTATATTTGCAAATTTCAAATTTTGAAGGCTACCAACTTGAAAGTTAAATTGAAATCTGTATGTATAGAACCACAAGAAAATTGAACCTTTTTTTTTTGGAAAAAAGGAACAAATAAACACCTTTCCTTGGCGGAGCGATCCACAAATGAGCAGAGCCTGCGGATAACGGAGTGCGAAAAGAAGGAAGATCGTCGCTCGTAAGGGAGAAGAGAATGGAGGAGAGGTCGGACTTCGGAGCCTCCGTTGATGGCGTCGAAACGAGAAGATGCGAGTGGGAAAAGAGATTGAGGCGAGGATTTCGGAGAGAAAGGAGGTCAGCAACGAGTCCGAATCGAATCTGGTGCAGCGCAGCGCAGCGCAGCGCCGCTCCACCGTCGTCAGAGATGAACTACTGGTTGGATTTTTGCAGGAAATTCGGTTTTGCAAGTTTGATACGCAAAGCAGAATAAAATGCATCCAATATGCATCCAACGGTTCATAATTACTATGCTGAACGATGCTGCGCAGCATCCGATTCAATTCCGGTCAGCAGCAAGTTACTCGACCTTCCAACCAAATAGAACACACCTGGCAAGCGGGGCTGATCGTTTAATTGTTTTTCGATTTATTTTGCGACAAATTAAATTATCACGATTAAATAAAATTATTTCGTTTAAATAACAAAATGATTATTTAATTATTGATTCACAATCGTTTGCTTCGTAATTTCGTTTGTTAAATTCTACGGGGGCATTGGGGCTAAATAAAACCAGGAACCTAAGCCCGCGTTACTCTTGAGAGCAAACCAGGTTAAGCCCAAACAAATAATCCCAGGAAGGGTAATAGCGGTATTTTGCTACCGGGACTAGGCGCCGCGCCATAAACCCTAACCCAATAAAAATGGAGGTATATAGCGGCGACTCTTCGAAGCGAGTAGCGACAATCCTTTTCTCTTGCGCGGCTCTCTCTTCGTTCTAGCATTCCAGCCTAAGAAACCCTAGCTGTACGATCTCTGCTCGCGCACTCCACCATGGTACTTTAATACTCCGATAATATTATCGTAGATCTCTTTTCAGTTATTATTTTGCTCGATTTGGTTAAGATTTGAAGTTTTGAAGTTCTCTTGATTTGCACACTAAATTTCACATGGAGAAGATTATTTAGTGGAATTAGGCCGATAGTTAGGTGATTAAACCCCCGAATACCTGGTCTAGAATGCCTGAAACATTACAATTAGTAAATGATTTTATCGGATGTATAATGATGAAGTTGAAGATGTTAATTGTTAGCTTATACCATTTTGAATAGGTTGGTTACTGAAGGAATATTAAAATCAGCTTTATGTATTAAGAGAGGTCTCTCTAGATACCAGACCAATTCCTGATGTTTGAATTAACTTTGCTAATTATATGGTTTGTGTGGTTAATACTAAATTGTAACTTGATGTTGGGTGAATGTAGTCCAAGAGGGGAAAAAACAGGGAGCCAAAGGAAGAGATTACACTTGGCCCCACAGTTCGTGATGGAGAGCATGCTTTTGGCGTGGCCCACATTTTTGCTTCCTTCAATGACACTTTCATTGTGAGCTATCTCTCTCTCTTTCTCTCTCCCTCATTTGTTTTGCCATACTTTTTACCTGACTTGAATCTAATTCTCTGATTTCTGATGTTCTGTTTAGCATGTGACTGACTTGTCTGGCCGTGAAACGCTCGTTCGCATTACAGGTACAATGCATTTTCTTACAGTTTTTTTTTTGTATCTTATGTTAGTTCTATGACAACTCATTTCATTCTTGCGGAAGCAGTACTCCTATTATTCATCATCATTTATCAATGGATCGGTGGGGAAGAGAAACCACAAATTGGCACATGAATGGCATCAGTAGATAGTTTGAACTTTATGTGGACTGAAGGTCAAAGCATATCATGATGCATATAATATTATTCCTCTCTTTATCGTTCCTTTCTTTATTATTGGAGTAATGCATATAATATTATCTGTTCTGGTCTTCTTGATAGGTGGGATGAAGGTGAAAGCGGATCGTGATGAATCATCTCCTTATGCTGCTATGCTTGCTGCTCAAGATGTTTCTGCTAGATGCAAGGTCTTCATTATACTCTTAGATTGTCAATTTTTTACTTGTATTTTGTTGTAATTTTGATAGAAGTTTCCCGAAATCCATTCCTTTGTCTGGGTTCAGAAAGATCCACAAACCCTTTCTGCTCTCATATGTAATGTAGGCTCTTTTCTGTTTATATTTTGATTCGAGTGGTTCTTAATTTCTGTGCAGGAGCTTGGAATTACAGCTTTGCACATAAAGTTGCGTGCCACTGGAGGCAACAAGACAAAAACACCAGGTCCTGGTGCTCAGTCTGCTCTTCGAGCTCTTGCTCGTTCTGGCATGAAGATTGGTCGTATTGGTAATGCTTCAACTTTTATTTATGTTAAAAATGCACATCATTATTTGGAAGTCCTAAGATATGAATACGAGTTAGTATAGCTATTTCTTTTGTAAATGAGTACTTTAATATATGGTAAGTTGGTAACATACAGGGAATATAGAAATAGGTTGATTGAATAATTTCTAAATATGACTCTAATTATTTGTAATGTTTTCTTTTGCAGAGGATGTGACTCCCATTCCAACCGACAGCACACGCAGAAAGGGTGGAAGGAGAGGAAGAAGGCTCTAAGTGGAGTCTCCAACTTAATTATCTGTTTGTTCATTTCCCTAGTTTATCAATTTGAACATGTTAGTAGGGAAAGTTGTGTCTAGAGAAAGAGGTTGACATTTTTGTTTAAGATTTAGAGGCTGCATGTTATTTAGTATGCGTTTTTTTTGGATGTTTCTGTTGGAGTGAGTTTCTTTGATCTACATTTGATCATCATATACAATGCATCCTAATAGTATGTCTGTGTGCTTCATATGCACCTTGAATAGATGACAATAATATAATTGGCCTTGGTAGGGATGCACAATCAAGCAATCAAATTGTTTTATTTATGATAGGAGTTGATATATAACAATATATAACACCATCAAAACATTAAAATATGAGAAAAAAACATAACAGAATATTGGCATAACTATGCCATGACTTGATATAGGTTATTATATAATTAGCATGATCATCCCTAGTAAAGACCTGGTTGAGCCCATGAGGGTGGCAATCTTTAGTGAAGCATCACTTGGTGAAGGTGGTGGTGGAGAGCCAGGGTTCTCTTCGCCACTAGGGGCTATTGGTGGTATAGTAGGGTTAGTGTTGGTGTCACTATTAGGAGGTGGTATAGTAGGGTTAGTGTTGTTGTCCCCATTAGGAGGTGGTATAGTAGGGTTAGTGTTGTTGTCCCCGTTAGGAGGTGGTGCTGTTGAAGGGTTGGTTTCTGCTCCACTAGGAGGAACTGATGGGACTGATTCACCATTTGGAGGTGGGGGTGCAGGTGCAGATGCACTTGCAGCAGCAGGTGGAGACAAAGGAGGCGACAAAACAAGTGGAGAACCAAATGGAGACGTTGGTGGAGATGAACTTGGTTGGCTGTCAGATTGCCTGGTTCGGTTGGTCAATACAACGACAATTAGTGACTCTTTCTTCAAGCAGTTATCTTGAACTCCGCTGATGAAAAAGAACGATCCAGATTGATCAAAGGTGAACACGGTGTTGCCATCGTCAAATCTTTTGATGTAGGATGATGTGTTGCAGGTGTTGTACGCATCTTGATCCACCACCATTACTGAATCCTTTTCTTGTGGGTACACAAACACTTCATAGAAAAAGTTGTTGAAGATAAGAAAAAATAAACAAAACTTGATAAATACATGCTAGTTTTGGGTATATGGTGAAATTATTTATTTACCTAGTGAATCCCCAATTTGAAACCGGTTTGCCTCGGCCCATTGGTTGTATGATACGGTATTAGGTGCTGGTACAGTCCATCCATTTGATCCCCCCACCTTGAGCTGCATTGCACCAGCCTTTGCCACTAAAAATAGTAGGCACACATACACTAATAGGTTTGATCTTTCCATTTCAAATGGATTTGACTGCTTGAGGAAAATTGAATTGGTGTTTACCCCGGTTGGCTACTTGTTTTCTTTTTGGATGGAAAAGATTGTTATTAGGAGTGTATTTATAAGCCTACACTAATGTGCTTTTACAAGTTATCATAGAGCATTCTAATGTCTTAGCCTAACAACAAAGCATATTTGCACTTTTTCAATGTTCAAGTTTGTTTTTTATGTGACCTTTTGTCACCCTAAAGACAAATAATGTGATATTAGTTGTCAATTTGTTGCTTATATTGCTTAAATTGGAATGTCCTTAGCTTCCCACTGCGTGTTTTGAGTGTTATATTTGCGGAAACTGCATAAATAATTGCCTGATTATTAAATAACTTGTGTATTATAAAAGCTCGTTGTTCGTATTATAAAGCCAAATTAGAAAAAAATCGCATTTCCATTTTGTAGACCTTTTTTTTTTTTTTTTTTTCCTTTTTAATTGCTCTCTTTTTCTGAGTGCAATGATGCCAAATTGAACGAATACCTCAACACTTGATTTAAGTATAGGTTCTTGACCAAACATTGAGGTCACACAAACTATCTCTGCCTTGTAGGAATTTACCCCTTGCTTTAATTTCAAGGTTTCTCGCCTAATATGTGATTGCCTTGTTGTGAAAAGTGACATAGTTGCGACTTGCCAGCTGAAATACAGCAGTGCGATATTATTACTAAATTGTTCAATTAGAAAAACAAAATTATGTATCACAGATGAAAAAGAGAATAGTCACATAGCTGATTATGTGATTATATACTATATTGCATCTGCCACATAGTCACATAGATGATTACAAAAACTAGGTAATGGTAATTTGTTCAACAAAAATCCTTAGCACTTCTTAGCGAAAATAAGTTAAAACTTAACATAAATAATACTCTATGAAAGGAGAGAAAAAGAAAAAGAAGACGATTCGAAGGTGATAAAATGGTCCACAATGCATATATTTGTTCACTTTGGCGTTTATGCACAAGTGCGAAACATAAAGAGTCAAGGGCGGATCTATGTGAGCCCAGGGGGGCAGCCGCCCCCCTAGAAAAAAAATTCACAAAATAATCATATATATTTGTATGATTAAAATTTATTTTTTGTAAAATAATTATGTATATTTAAAAATGTGTCTTATTTTGCTCCTTGGAAAAAAAATTATAAATCTCGTCTCTCCTGACGGAAATTCTGAATCCGCAGCTGTAAACAGTTGAAAAAAATTAAAAATCAATCAGCAAGGAATCAGTAAAATTACTTTTTACAAAGAATAAAATAATCTTCTATATTTAAATAAATGGCAAACTATACACACCCATATATCCTTCCCCTGCTCAAACTTTTATCTTACATTGTTCATTCCAAAAATCACTTCCACATGGAATTTAACAACAAACAATAGTCTTTTCATTAAAGAAATTTGGATGCTAGAAAGAAGATCTTCAGAATTTTTCAATGTCTAAGTGAGCTTGAAATCTTTCCGCTCTTGTTCGAAGTCTTCGAATGCGGTTGCAAAAGAGGCTCGTGATTTTGACGACCGAGATGATCTAGCAGATGTTGCTGAAGAAGGAGATGTTGGTGCTTTTGTTTTCTTCTTCTTTATTTTTTTGGGGGCCTTTGGAATGTCAGGTGGGCATGTTGCTTCAGAGAAAATCCCAAAAGATGGAATGTCTTTCGGCCGATCAAAATCTGTAATAAAAGATAAAACATCCAAACAATTACATGTTAATTGGTCATGTCACTTTCAGAAGATCTAGAAAAAAATTAACTTGGTTTATGAGAGTACTTATAAAATCAAAGTCCTGACTGCCCAAAAAAAGTTAACAGAAAGTGACATAATAGTTTTAAAAAGAAATTAAACGCTACTTTTTCCCCCTGTTTCCTGTACTTGAAAATCTACTTGATACTTGTTTATCCCAATGTACTGGCCTTGGGCATGTCTATTGCAATTACAATAGATCCATCATGCATGGCATGGCAATATTTTTTTTTCTTTATAATAATGCAAACAGTTCTACATTAGATTTAAAAACAAATTAAACGTTCTAGAGTTTATATAGAGTTGTAGACAATATACAAATCCAGCTAAGAAGTTTGTGGATAACTCGTTAGCATCATATCATATTGACTAGAACTGGTCAATTAGTTGTTGCAGACTTGTAATAATTTTTGTAATGCTGCAAAATCTGTTTAATATTGTGCAAATAGGCCACTAAGGACACCCTTCTAATTGCTATTTTTAAAACATAATTGATCCTCTAACTAGATCCTTTAAGTTCTATATGTAGGAATAAGTTGATGCTAATTAGATTTTCCATGTAGGATGTTAGGGGCAAGGTATGATATATTTCATAATTAATGCATTGGTCATAGAGAGTTTAATAACAAATTCCTACAAACATCAAATATATAAAGTATACTTGCCTTGCGAAGCCCAAGAGGTGTCTCTAGCATCAGCAAAGCTGCCTGATGAGAAATCTGATGAGGTCTTGAATCCATTCATCTACAACACATAAAAGCACCTTTTTAGAAACCTGAGGTCTCAGATAATTAAATCAGTCTTTTATTCATGTTTGGGCATTCAATCTCGTTTTGAATTTATTGAAGTACAAGTTTGTTTTAACCATAACTAGTGAGATATTTACCCAGCTGGGATTGTTTGCATTTTCACTGTCCCAACCAATGTGTGACACATGTTGCACATCTGTCGGGAACCCGATTTCCATCTCGTGTTCCTTGGAAACTATGACATATGTAAAAAGAACAGTTAGCTTATAAACAAAAAGTATTGTAAAAGCTCTAATACTGGCAAAAAAATTTCACATTAGAAGTACTGAAAAAGGAATGTACAAGCACATATACTGATTAATTGATGATTATTGCAGTCTTCAACAAAACTACTACCAGATGATGATTACAAAAATGTAAAATTACTACAGGGGATTTATTACTTAGAATTTAGCAGACTTTATTTCAAAATTCTTTTTTCTTTATATTATGTGAAAACAATCAGTTCAACTGAACATTCTAAGTTGTGAAAATAAACACAATTACATAATTGTATCAAAGAATTATGAGTTAAATAAAACTAAGTATGATGGATTCTTACCAAATATTTGAGAGAGAAGCTTTAAGCTCTTCACAAGCCCTTTCATCTTGATTGCCATGCAAGAGTTCCTCCAATCAGCCAGAACTCCTACATATGAACAGAGAACAGAGAAAGTTTGTGTATATTGAGCAAGATTTGGGAAAGACAAAAGAGACATAGATGTATCACCTACTTCTTTTTCTTTCTTTTTTTCCTTGCAGAGACAGGTAAATAAAACTTTGGTGTATGCTTCATTTTGAAGAACCATGTGTTATATTTTTACAAGACTTTTGACATGATTTGTTCAGATAACAGGAGCATAACCATATATACTTAATATGGGTACTTTTGCTATTCAAAGAAGTATATCTGTATATGGGTACCTGGTAAATTCATAATTAGAATCTATGATTATTGCATAAGGATGAAGATGCTAGCTAGTTAGTATACCTCTTTGAAGAGTTCGGTGTAATAGTACCCCCTTGGTTGCACTACAAGTTCAATTGAGACCACTTACTGTTCCACAAATCCTTTTCTCGGTTTTGCTTCAATTGCAATGCATTGCACATAAAAAGACAGAGACCTTTTCGCCAGCCTAGCTTTGAACTTAGAACCAACGAGAGAGAGAGAGAGATTTTGTAAGGAGGTGATGAAAAGTGTTTGTTTTGGATGAGGGTGTTCTTATAAATAAAGGTGCTTAGTTTAAGAGTTGTTTTATTTTTATTTTTTTAATGTTTAGAATCTTGTATATATACTTCCGAGCTCCCGTTATTGTCCCCAGTATAATCTCTTTGATATATGGATATCGATATATCTATAGACTATAGGTAATTTTTTTTAAAGAATCCCTCTATATATTATTCCCATATTTGACGAAAGTCAAAATAGTCAAATTTTTTATTCTATAATAAATTATTATTGTCTAAGAAATATTGACATTTTCATTTTTCAGATTGTTCAAAATAGTCACATTATTATTCCCAGATCTTTTTCTAAGAATCTCATCAATAGAAAACATATTCTCATCCATAGAATCTCAAGTATCCGAATCAATCAAAGATTCGATTCAATCTAAACTCTCCATTGATAAATGAAATGCACCATGTTGACAAATATATTTGTTTTTTGTGCATATTTTTTGTAAATGAATGTCTCACAATTTTTCACGATAAGTTCATAAATGAGTGTATGACACAAATACATCCTCTGAATTTTGATATTTCATTAAAAATTTATTCTTTTCCAATAAGCTGAGACTTTTTCCTCTAACTATGCAGATTTGATTCCATCCATCAATTGTTTCTCTATTAGTTTCTATGTGGATCAGAATTCTATATGACGAAAACACGTTGACAACTGACAAGAATAAACTAGTACATTGAGTTGATTCTTAGATTTATTCAAAAAGTTCAACAGGGTTTTTATATGCATTATTGCTATTTTTTTCTTGGCAACCTTGACTGCCGATCAATTCCAGACCTTGTAAGAACTATCATTAATAGCAAATTATAAGTATATTAATATTCTTCATAACTCAATAGATATGCATCAATTGTAGTGTAATTTCATAACTAATCAATCATCAATGGATATTATTTCGAGGCACCTTTCAATTATAGGTACTATTATTTTCAATTTAAACTTAATTTATACGTACATTTATATGTATCTTTATTATTATTTAATTTCTGCATGCATGTAGATTGCATATTCTGCTATCATAGATCCAATACTCAGTAATATGCCATTATAGTTGTCCTGTTCTTTGATCTTTACAGTACATTATAGTACTAATTATTTGTTATTTATCTAAGTTTGTACTTTTGTGTGTAGGAACTCTTTACCGAATTTATCTAAGAATGAATTTCACTGATTGAATTGACTTGAACAAAAAGTGCACAATCAAATAGTGCATTCATGGTACACCCCTCTTATATTAATGCTCTCTCTGATTAAATACTCCTTTTTTAGATTTGTACAAGTTTCTCCATTTCAGTTTGTAAGTCAAAAGAAGAAAATAAAATCATTATTATGCATCAATTTGTTCAAAAGAGTACTTCAATTTTCAATTCCTCCCTTGCCTAATTAATTAACCACATGTGATGTCAAACAAAATGATAAAAAGTCATAACATATCATAAGCTTCTTTTGCAAGTAGAGAAAGATAAACACTACCCGACGTGGTGGGGAGGAGAGAGAATGTGTGTGGGGGTACCGGAGGTGGCTCGGAGGTAATGAGCTAGGTTGGAAGATGAAACAACGAGCTATGATTTACAAAAAAGAGGAGAGAGAGATGCATATATTTGGGACTTAGGGCGAGATTAGGATTAGAAATAGACGCGAATGTGTATTGACATTCAGAGATGTCAAATAAAAACACGACAACAATTTTACAAGAAAGTTGTAAGCCTTAGCAGGTGAGTGCGACTGTGTTTAAGGTGCTCTGAACTGTGAGGATCTGGGTTCGAACCTTAGGATCCAATTTTTTTCCACATCAATATTTTATCCTCTGTGTTTGTAGGGACATCATCAAATTCATCGTGTAAGTATACATATCACAATTGTGAAATTATGAATTTAAGTCTAACATTTCAAGTCATTATGAAAGCTATGATGCCAAGCAAAAACAACAAACAATGTCAAAATAACAACTTGATGCCAAAACATATAAACAAAAGACACCGTACACATACTACTTGATCCATCAGGTAAAAACAACAAACAATGCCAAAAATATATACACCACATATACAAAAAAACAACCCCCATAGCTGAATGTGTTCTTAATGTCATTGACACGCAACACGGCAAAAGTCCATAAGCTCACATCCAAAGATTAATATCCCACAATCTACACTAGAACACTCATGTCTCTCCTCTGGAGGTTTCCATATTTCCCACCCGATGTATTTCCTCACCTCCTCCCGAAGAATCAGAGCTAATCATGATCGTTGTGAGGGAATGCATCGCGCTGAGAAGCATGCCTATAGAGTCGAACATACCAGATGCTCCTTAAATACAATGTTGCCTCATGTCCTTTCTCAATTGACTTAGAAAGCAGCTATGTTCCTCTTGCAATGTCGTTCCTTTGCAGTCCAAATATAGTTTTCTGTGAAAAATTTAGAATTATAATTAAACTGCCTACAAATATTAACAATTCAATTAATTATTAATACATGATGAAGTAAAAAATGGAAATTTATTGAATGTTATCACTTTAAGAATGAATATGAACAAATTAATGTGAAGTATGAGGTAGGATTGCAAACGAATCGAACTCGAATGAACTAGCTTGTGTTTGAGTTTGATTTGAAATCAATTTCGAACAAGTTTGATTTGAAATAGAACAAGTTTCAAACGAGCTGTGTGAAGTTTGAGTTTGATTTGATACTGATTTGAATCGAACTAATTACGAACTATGGATTTTTTTGTTGCTCAACCGGAAAATAGTAAAAGGAGATGACAAATATGAGGAGTATTATCTAATTGAAGAGGGTGAAAAGTAGGATGTTGGTAATGAAGAGAGTGCATGTGAACTAATTAGAGATAATCTGAATGAAGATGAGGATGCTGACATTAAAGATGCATGAACTAACTATCTCTAATGAAAATGAAGGTGAAGTAGATAATGTAGTTGAGAAAAAGGAGAGGAAAATATCAACAACATTCAAACTATATAGTTTGCGAACAACATTCGAACGAACTGTGTCAAGTTTGATTTTGATTTGATACTAATTTGAACGAACTCGTAGCACAAATTACATATATATCAATAGTCTCGATATCATCTGATGGTTCAGATCTCTCAAGATTTGAACTGTTTTAGTTCACGAACAATTTCGAACAAACCGATCTTTGTTTGAGTTTGATTCAAAATCATTTCGAACTAGTTTGATTCGATTTGAAACTAATTTCGAACTAAAATCGAACGAACTAATATCGAACTTCTCTCCAATCGAACTCGAACGAATTACGATTTTTTATTGCAGCCCTAGTCTGAGGAGAGCTAACTACGTGAACAAATTAATATAATGAATAAATATTGATTACGTCAACTTGATCCTCAAGAGATGGGCGAAAGGATGAGAAGAGCTTAAGACAACTCGTGTGAAAAGTGTGACGATTAATTCATCGGAAAGCAAGTCAAATCTCTAGTTTTGCATCTTGAAACTTCATTGAGAATCTAACAAAGTTATCGAAGTAAATATATCTCCATCCTCAAATTAAAATTACAAAATTAATCAAGTGATACATTATTATTGTAAAAAAATACTTGAAGTTCATGCAATTTATTTTTGTAGACCAATTCATATATGCAGTGTTCCGACAAAGTTTCGTTTGAACTAATTATATTAGTTAATTTTTATTTGAAGGAACAAAATTAGTGGTGTCAAGCATATAACAATTTGATCGAGCAATAACTTTGTTATCACTTACCAAAATAAATAAATAATAACAATGAGAAGTAAAAAAAATCCTATTAGTACATTTTTCTTATATTTTGTTCAAACAAAATAGTATAATAAGAAGGGATTTGTATTTGCCACTTAATGCAATATATGCCTTTTTGTTGGCCTTTTTAGTGCATATCCTTAGAAAGTTTCAAACTGTGATTGTCGAGTCGATCGAGTCCTTGCGATGCAACCAAAAGTTGTCAGAAGAAAGGGTTCCAAATGACGATGGCAATAGAAGAGAAGTAGTGAAGAAAGGGAAAAATGTGTTGGAGAAGACGACAATGGAGAAAATGAGGACGGTACTTGCGAGAATGTTATATTATTCGTCAAGATTTTATATTATTTTTGTTAATTAATATCGAGAACGTTCTGTCGGAAGATGTACCGCACAACAGGAAGTGAACGACCCAGATCTGGTGCACCGTAGGAAACGACCTGTTGTGATGTGATTCAAGGGATTCGATATTATAAGTTCAGAACAATACAAATCTTGATGCAAATAAATGGCTCAAATTTACAGAAATTGAAGCGGCGACAAAGAAATTTTTTTTTTATCGAAAGTGTGCATGCAGTGCTTAAAGGCACTAATTTTTTTTTGTTAACTAATACCGAAGCGACGTTCCAAATCATATTTTTATATTAATTAAAGTTAGCTGCATATTCAAAGCATGTGCAAATTAATTATTTAAACAAAATCAATAATTTTGTTCTCTACAGTTAAGGAGAGCAAAAATCTTATACAAAATAGGCAAATTCTGCTATATATGTGGATCGAAATTAATTTGATTGCACCGATAATTATTAATGCAAAATTAGTGTGATTGCATAATTATTGATGATAATCAAGGATTGTAATTGATATGTGTTTTAAATTTTGTGTCCTTATATATATATAACAAACTCGCTCACTCTACAAAATAACCTCAGAACAAAGTTTAAACATTAACAGAAAAACAAAAACAAAAGAGGTTACAAAATAATCTCAAAACAAATTTTTTTACAATACTTTAATTGTCTCCTACTTTTTTTTTTTACGGTGAAGCTTTCAACACCTAATAAAGAGTGTAAATTAGTGGTAGCAAAAAAAAATTCACATCTTTCTACAACGAGTGATTAATAAACAATGAGTGTAGATGTCTAACACTGTACACCGATATTATCTACATCGGATTTACTAAATAAAAAATGTGAATGTCTTACTTTACACACCGATTATTAGAAAAATCGGTAAAAAAATAGTGAGAAAGGTGAAACCGACGCTTCTACATTTGATTTTAGTTAATATAATCAGTGTAAAAGAGGGATTGTAGAAGATCTTTTTCCCGGTATGGATGCACCCACCACCGTACCGAGTATTTTTTGTTCTTTTCGTATTGAGAGATATCAAGCAGTAAATGAGACGAGTTTCTCCAGTCAAGAGTCAAGAATCAAGAGTCAAGAGTCAAGAGTCAAATACTTGGAATGGTATATAAAGAGAGACTTCATGGCATCCATTTTGGGAGATATCATGTGAGTTGGTCTGATACTCTGATGAATCTTAATTTTGAGATATGATCATGTGCTTGGTACAAAGGTTCTATGGGACTATGTAAGTTATTATCTATCATTCTAAATTAAAAAGATATTCTTGTCTTTTTATTAAAATTTAAAATTTGATAAACTTATTGAAGCAAAATCATTTTCTTGAATCCAACAACCATCCACCCAGTACACCTCCCCCCAATTCATGTTAATTTTGGCAAGGATCTTTAAATAATAAAAAAAATAGGTACTTCTAAAGATGAATACTTCATAACTCTAAATTATTAAAATACATAAAATCCGTGTAATACATCAAAATCAGACGGTTTAGAAAATTTTCAAATATCTATAGTATCCATGCCGGAATACTAGAGGTTTTCTCATAAATAAATGCCCGGCAGAAAAAGTAGCAACTGAGAATGACGATCCCAATAGAATGTCAATAAACAAAACAGGAAAAATAAATAATTTTATAATATTTCTCTTACAAAACAAAGCAGCACAGCACAATTTTTTAGCTGACCAGCAATTTGCCGAATTCAAGAAATAAAAAAATTGGAAAGAATTACAATCTCAACAGCTTTCACTTGTTTTCGTTCAGATTGGTCCCATTAAATAATTTATGAAATATAATAGGTGGAATTAGTTGTCTAATTTAATAATTAGAATGTAAATTAATTAATAATAACCATCCCGTGTACTGTGTACATGGCATTCTCTGAGCGGCTGTCAATTTATTTTTGCGCTGTAAAGGACAGCTTTATCGTATACTAAATCAGAAAAGCACATTTACCCTCGAGACTTGAGAAATATCGTATATACCCACACAATATTAGCCGCGAAAATCAATTATTAGATCATCTACTCATCTTTTATTTTTCTTACAAGATAATTAACTTGTTCTGTTTTCTTTACTAGCCTGTTATTGTGCTGAACGAGATATTCTATCGCGCTCAACTGCACATTTGCTTTCAGATTCGTACTAGCGTCAATCACCAATGCTTTCAGTGGTACAACAAAATCATAAATCTTGAACTTCTCTGAAGAAAATACTGAATCCGTCCCCTTTGGCGCGCGGTAGAAGATGATTAATTTGGGGTTTGTTTGACTAATGTATAATTTGAAGGCTTTCGGGGTTGGTGTGAAAAAAAACTTAGGAACTATGATTTTCTTCTTCATTATTAAGTCTTATTTATTTAAATAAATGTGGGTTCTAATATTTGTAGCCTAGTAGGTGTCACGTTGGGAAATGACGTAATGTTAGTGCTGGTGCAAAAGAGAAATATTCTATTTAATTAGGCCAACTCACCGATTTTACTGCGTGTAGTTTCTTTTTAATTAGGAGAACAAATATACAAAATTTGATATATATTGTTCAAATAAGGTCAAGAAAAATATTACAGATTGCAGCAGACATAAACTTTACAAATAAATGCTAGAGTGTTATTAAGCTCTCATGATTCTTGATATCGATCAAAGTCATTAGTACATTTTCATGACAAATTTATTATTTTTTATTTATTCTAGACAAAGTCAAGTTGTCAAAAAATTAAAAGAGTATCAAGCTTTTTTGTATGTCATTTTATACCAATGTAATATGAAATTTTGTATATTTTATATGCGAACGCATTACTAGTGAAAAAGATTGTTTTCAAAGGTTTAACGTGACAGCAAGACATTATTTTACAACAAAATCAAGACCAGTCATTTCACAACAATAATCTAAGCTCGATTAATCTTTTTACTTCAGAACCCTTATATATATAAAGAAAAAACAGTATGCTAATAACAAAGACGGGCTTTGTACACGAAAAAGCCCAGACGAAAGGAAAATGCATCCTGAGAGAGGAAATGTTTTGTACTGTACAATTGTACATGGCATGATTTGAGGCCTATAAAAGGAACCACCGACACCGACCGCATTTTAAATGGGCTTATTGATCCGTTAATTTATGTATCGTTAGAGCCTGTCACTGACTCGCTGTTGATTGAGAAAAAGGATCATCACAGAGAACAGAGGATCAACTGGACCTACCTTGTTCAGTTGTTCGACTCGACGAAAGAATCAATCATGATTCATGATTCCGTTTGCGAAATGGAACCTCCTTTTGGTTTCTTCTCCAGAAATTATGCTGTAACTAAAGAATTGAACGGAGTTGGTATAGAAAGCTAAATGCTATAGAACAATATTGTTAATATGTCATATGTCGGTCAATTATATCATATTTAAATAAACGTTGCGTGTAGGTGTAGCACTTCTAAAGAGCTAGCTGCCATGGTAACTGTATCCATTACCTACTTATTTATTGTATTCTTTTCAAAATATATAACATCTCATAACAAAATATTTTAACGCTTGTTACTAGAAAACTTCTGATAATTTCATTTTAAACGATTTAAAAAGTGTTTATTTAAACTTTTTAATCGTCCATTAGAAAAAAATAAACAATTTACATTATTAGATACAAATTTTATAAATTAGGTATTATATATAATATATATATATATATATATATGTGTGTGTGTGTGTGTGTGTGTGAATTAAATGCTGAATTAAGAGTAAACGAATAATTTCTCTTAAAATAATATATTTGTCAGCATCATAAAAAGAGTAGTGCTATTTTGTATATTTGTAAACATTTATTTGTATGTTCCAATTTATCAACCAATCAAATATGACTAACTTTCAAGAACCAACCATTTATCTAGTGAATAAGAGCAACGTCTTTTGTGTGGAAAACACAAGCTCGAAATTTTGTGAACGAATAATACTACGAAAAGTTAACAAGTCCTACTACAAGTGTCGACTTGAGGCTTATTTTAACACGAATTTTAATTGAAATTTTGAATAGATTATATAACACACTCTTCCTTTTTTAAATGTAGCATTTTATATTAAAAAGTTCTAACGAGAACAATAAGCAAGTTGCGTTATTACAACAAGTGTACTACATTCAAAACTCCAAAAAGTTTCCATCCTTATTTGGAAACAAAGTGAGAGATGACTCTTTCAAACTGAAAGCAACTGTTTAACCAACGAGAGAAATCGACAGGAGGACCCACTTTTAGATGAAAAATCTTATCGAATAAAATGTCACAAGTTTAAGATCAAAAAAAAAAAAAATGTCACAAGTTGTAAATTGTTAACGACACAAAGGTACCCAGAGAATCCTGTCCTTCAAATTTGACAAAATATAAAGGGCAGCATATGCGCCTAGATTTCATATTCTGTTATTTCATATATGAACATTCATTTTTGATCTAACAAATGACTTATATAATACAGCGGGCTCCGTGCAGTTTATCTCTGCCGTTCGTATAGATCGGACGGTCAACAACGAAATAACAAGACCCTGTTATTCCCTCAAAATAACAGCAGATACCACTACGACATAAAAGAGCTGTTATAGCAACTTTTTAAGGCCTATTATAGCAGACAGACAACCGGTATAATAGGAGGGTGCTATAGGTATAAAGAACCCGCTATAATATATACAAACTATTATAGCGGACCTTTAGGAGAGCCCGCTATAATAGAACCCTAATATAGCGGATGTTGGTGAGAAACCGCTATAATAGCTTGTATCTATTATAGCGGCCATTAAGGAATATCCGCTATAATACCTGCACAGTTATAGCGGCATTTGCACAATACCCGCTATAATAGTTTGAAAATTATATTAAACAATTAAGAGCTTTTATAGCGGGTTTATGTTCGCTGTTAATATATTAATTTTTTTAAATGTAGCTGATTTTCTGTGGCTAACTCTCAATTGCTAGCCATACAATTGATACCAATACAAATGTACCAATATATCAATCAAACACATCAATACACAATTAACTTCAGGTAGTACACAAATAAACATATCAATATATATCGACATATATAAATAAACTATAATAGAGAACTATAATAATCTCAATATGTGACAGTGTACGGACTCTATGCGCCTATCCATTGTAATTATCTTCCAATCCGTGTCGTATAAATAATTGTTTTAGTATTAAAAAAATGAAGACCCGAGTTATCATATCATCACAGGCTGCGTGTACTGCTCTTTGAGCCTTCTATTTTTCATGCGAAAAACAATAACTATATTGGAAAAGTAATTCGAATAATATTCTAGATAAAATATATTCGGATAGATTGATGCACTTTAAAGTAACACAGTACAGGCTAAACATACATTTTCATTTCATTTGTTATATCTAATATAAGCAATAATCATTATGAACGGCCACTTGATGCAGTATTTAATTCTGACATTTATGTGTATCCAATTCGTACGGTTCACATTAACATCTTAATTTTATTAGTGATTTTAGCCGTACATTCCGAAAAGGATTCGTCGCCATTATTTCGATGACAGGTTCTGTCATCGAGTGGCTGATAGGTGTGACCCACAAAATAATTGAATTCTCTGAATCAAATCACAGCCATTCAGATTGAAAGCAGCAGTTCAGATTCAATGACAGCTGATGCGGATCTGCTGCATTGCAAATGAACTTGAACGCTTTTATGACATAATCACACATGTATTAATGACATCGATCACTACATTGATAGGCCGGGGTTCTGGCTTCATATTTGAATATTATCCGTAATTCGTAAATATATCAATTGTATTCGTTTGTAAATTTTTGGAATTTACATTCGTTCTTGATCAGTAAAATATGATGCGGATACGAATACTTTGTATGATATTAATTGAATTATTAAAACATTGCAGTTATCGAACTATCCGAATTGGAAATATTAATTTTGACATGCGCATGTAATGATAGCTTTTAAGTTCCTACTTGGGCCTTGATGATTTGGGGACGTGCATAAGTGCATTTAATTGTGCACATGAGCACATCAGTACTCAGTAGTATGGTCAATTAATTAATTAATTAATTAATTAATTAAGCAACTGGTTTTAAAGCTTAACAGCTGACACTACAGTCTAACCACCAAATTATGTTGATCTCTCTTATTGTGTTGTGTGATGCCATGATGGAGAAAAGACAGGCGAGTAGGTTACCGGTGCATTAATACAAGTACAAAAAGAGAGGCCTGTGATCATTTATAACAAGATTACTCTTATCATGTTAGTTGCTTTGTTTCATTTTGCATTAGTTCTTTATAACTTTGTCAGTTTTAATGGAATTGGATTACGGTCGGTTTGGTGCTTCCTGAAATACCCTAACTTATATATATAGAGAGAGAGAGTTGGATTACGGTATGTCGTGTTTTGCAATCTCTTTTTTGCGTCGAGTAAATAAACCGTTCGATCGCGTCTTGATCATCACCTCTCATCAGCGATATTTTTTTATACTTGTGTCCTCTCCATTTCATTCTCTCCAGTATTTTTATAACTTTGTCAGTTTTAACGGAATTGGACTACGTACGGTTTAATGCTTCATGAAGCATCCTAACATATATATATATATATATATATATATATAGAGAGAGAGAGAGAGAGAGAGAGAGAGAGAGAGGAGGGATTCGTAGCCGCCAAACTTCCAACCGCTCCATAGTAGTAAATGTAAATGATCGATCCGTTGAAAATATTCTCCATATTAATATAGACATGGAAACCAAATTTTACATTTTTTTTGAATTTTTTTACTATTTTATCGGATGGATTGAAAATTTATTCATCTAACGATTTACAAACATCTAATTTTCAGACCTTCCGATAAAATAGTAAAAAAATTTCAAAAAATATAAAATTTGGTTTCCAAGTCTACATTAGTATGGAGAATGTATTCAACAGTCCGGATCGACGATTTACACTTGGTATGATGGAGCGATTGCGAGAGGCTACGAAATTGATGGTGGCTACGGATCCCTGAAAATACATTCTCCATACTAATGTAGACATGGAGACCAAATTTATATTTTTGAAATTTGTTTACTATTTTATCGGAATGGTTAAAAATTGAATGTTTATAATCTTAGAAAGAACAAATTATTATTTTTTCAATACTATATCTACTTATTTCACAGCCACCATATATACACTAATACACCAATGTCAAAAGAACTATATTATTTAAATTTAATCTTAGAAAGAACAAATGGTCCGTTTGACAACCAGCAAGAAGAAAGTACTTAATTTTCATTTTAAAGAATAATTGTACATCATTTACTGCATTCCATGTGCTCTTTCTCGAAGGTCTATATATGATTGAGATATGAATCAACCAAACTATTAATTCATGTTTCCTGGAAGTTTATCATTGCTTCCGGATGTGTACGCTTAATTGAATGCCATGGTCTCCGAGCCGATTTTTTTAATATTAGAAAAAGAAACAACCTAATTATACTAACTTCAATATTTTTGTTAAATAACGCTGTTTCATTGAAATTAGAGTATATAATAACAAATATCATACATCTTTCTTAAGTTCTTTTGAAATAATGATGATTTATATGAAATAAGGAATGCGTCAACATTAATAGCGTGAAATAATATTATTAATGATTTATACTGAAATTAATGGTGTGAAATTAATGACGTAAAATTAATGGCGTGTCGCGTGTCCGATAACCTGGACACATTTACAAAACAAATTGAATAGCAAAATAAAGTGTCGGAGTGTCAAAAAATTGAACACGCCGATACTTAACAAGTTTTATATATAGTATTGATTAGAAATATAATAAATAAATTATAAAAGAAAAAGTAGTGCAAAAGCGCGAAAAATAGAAACGACCGGAATTGTGAACCCCGGTCATTTGAAAAAATCCAATAGGCCGGTGTTCACAACACCGCCCATTGAACTTTGAATTTAATTTCAGCGTCTTTGATTTTTTTTTAATAAAAGTTTGAAATTTTTTAGGTTAGATATAAAAAAATTTCAAACTTTTATTAAAAAAATCAAAGACGCTGAGATTAAATTCAAAGTTCAATGGCCGGTGTTCAGAACACCGGCTTATTGGATTTTTTCAAATGATCGGGATTCGCAATTCCGATCGTTTCTATTTTCACGTTTTTGCACAAATCTTTTTTTTATTTATAATTTATTTATTATATTTCTAATACTAAAAAAATCGGGTCTCCGAGTCAGATAAATAAATTAACCTATCTAGGTACGTAGGAGCTAGCTATCAAACGACAAACTTTGCGTGTCTTGTTTGTACTTGGATTCTTGTCTTCAACTATGACTATATACCATACCATACCATACCATACCATACCATACCATATTAGTATTATGTACTATATATATATTAGCTGTAGCCACTTATTATAGAATTAGTTATAGCATACATCATTTCTACAGTCAGATTCTTCATCACATATCAGAAAACAAAAACGAAATGTTCGGACAAAAACCTGTATTTATGGTATTTTCATAATTTTTAACTTTCATAAGAATCATGACAGAGTTAATACAATTCCTAAAATGTGTATTATACTTTAAAACGAGAATTAATTATGTTCTCAACTTCTCATATATATTGTACATAATTACGAAAAAGCAAGATGCATAGCGTGTTAAAGATTATTGGAGGCGCCTCTGATAAGCAAGATGCATACTGTCAAATTGGCAAATTGCAATACGCAGACATTACAATGTCTGCATATACCTATATTTCTACTTTTAGAATATATATAAGAATATAAGAACATGATTAATTATGAACTTTAGTTGTTTCTTTTCCTTTTCCTTTTCCTTTTCCTTTACGTACGTTACTTTATATATTAGGAGTGTAGAAACAAAGACAAGACAGGAATGAGAAGTTCAAATATCGTCAATAATACATGCTCAAGTTCCATGATCGATCGAGAGAGTGCTTTTCTTTACTTTACTTTACTTGCCATTTGCATTTGTTTTTCATTTTTGTCTTTAATTTGGTGGCCTAGCATCTTTCCATCAGTGCATGTGCATCATCAATTGCATGCACACAATTATTATCAATTTATCATCTCTCAATTCGACAATTAAGAAACCAATTGCATGCTAATTTGTTACTACTTATTGAGTTTGGCTACGTACTTTCTGTTCTGTTTGACTACTTCATTACAATTTATGGTTGGGAGAAAGAAACCAAGCGCTCAATTAGAAATCTCAAATCTTTTATTAAGGTACTCGTAAAGTGTCAATGATTAAGTCTTTATTTGATGTGATTTTCATTACATATATAATTTATCTCAATTTGGGTTTTGCATAAATTATTTTAAAGCTAACATGATAATTCAACTATTTTTAGCAAAACCAGGATTTTGTTTTTAGATTAATCCGTCAAATCTAAATCGGACGGTTCAAATTTTGAACTGCATGATCGAGCTGATTTTAATATAAAGTTAAATCGGATTGAAATAGCACGCTGCTCTTACTAAAAAAACACCGATCAATCAGGGACCCATATATTACACCGGAATACCGGATCGATCAGAGACCATTTATAGACCCAACTTCATGATATAATTTGTCATGTTGATCACGGCAATTTCGCAAACATACAATTATCTCGTTTACATTAATATTACATAAAACTGTAAAATTAGAGGAAGGTAATAATCGTCTATGCACGGACACTAGAGTTCTAAAAAAATCAATTCGGGTCTACCCGCCCGCGGATCCGCCCGCGTCAGATCCGTCCCGTGGCCCAGATCCGACCCGACTCGTGGTTGGCGGATCCACGGATCTTGCACAGGTCGGGTAGGCCCAAAATCCCCAAACTCGTGCCCACCCAGACCAGTGCCCGACCCGTGCCCGACCTGCCCCAAGACTCGCCCCGTGTCCGACCCGTGGAACCGCCCCCCAGACCCGCCATATCCTACCCGCTCGACCCGTGACAGACCCATATTCCCTCTATTTCACCTTTTGTCACTTTTATTTTAACTTTTGTCAAATTAAATTAAAAAAAATTGAAAAAAATATTAAAATCATGTGCAGAAATATTTAAAAAAAAATTCAAATTTTCACCCCCTCTATAAATACACCCCTACCCTATCACCTTTTTCACAAATCAATTCTCATTCTCTCTCATTTCTCAAATTCTCAAATCAATTCTAAATTCTAATTTCTCTCAAAATTTTAATTTCTAAATTTGTAAGTTATTAAGTTATAATACATTTAGATTTAATTAAGTAATCTTAGATATTTAGTTAATTTGCATTTATTCGGTTCGGTGTCAAGAAGAAACGAAATTTTGACATTCTTTCGTGCAACTTCTACATTATTTAAAGGTAAATAAGATTTAATGTAGATTTTTATGCTTCAATTTTTGCATTTCTTATTTTTAACTTATCTTTTATTTATGCATTATTATTTTCGTAATTTTTATTTTTAATGTCAAAATGCAAGCATGAGCCCACCTCTACGACATGCAAACTGTTGGGTTACGAACAGTTCAAAACCCGTCAATTGGCCTAAGCAGCGGAAAGACCGTAAAACAAAAATTTTACGTCTGACTTAAGCCGAGGATTAAGCGGGGTATGTCGGATAAACCACAGAGGGTGTCCACCTCCCGTTTATCCCTAACATCAAAACCCTACTTAATTCCTAAACAGATCTACTCCTTAACTTAATTCTAAAACTTTAATCTACTTACAAATTAAATAGATTAATATAACATTAATACCTTGATCCAAATTCGAATTGGACCGCAGAAGACTCGGACGGCCGAATCACAGACGCTCTTCTCCTCGGAGTATCAGACGTCTGATACCTCTACCAGATGTCCACCAGGACGACCAGAGAGCAGCTTACTTCTTCTGCCAGAAACACCGAAAGCCGCGATATACCGCAAAAACACTATTCACCAAGATAAGGACTAAATGAATATCTTTACGACTCGCAGTTATTCAAATATGAAATACCGCTCCTTTCGCAAAAATACTATTTTTCCGAATCCCGTAAATAACCGTATACGAGAAAGAGAGAAAGTATATTTATCGATACGAATCCGAGTTAACGAGTACGAATCGATTTTTGGTATATCTTTCTCTCTCTCTCTACCCCCTCTATTTATAGCAAAATGAGGAGGTGCCAAATTACCAAAATACCCTTGAAATTTGTGAAAAGACAAAAATGCCCTTTGAATTTGTGCATGTCGGCATACACAAAATTCTTGCCGACTTACCATTTTGGCATGAGCCAAAATAGTCAAAGTGCCACATTTCATTTTACATGTTGGCATGTGGAAAAAAAATTTTGGCCGACATCTTTTGGTACATGCCATGTTGGCATGGCAAATGAAAATCCATTTCATTTGACCATATCACCATGCCGACATGCCTTTTGTTTTTTGTTTTTTTTTTTTTTTAATTACGAATTTAATTAATTTTTAATTAAGGTTTTAATTTGATAATGACTTTCATTCCAAATTCAAAACCATAATCTATAATTAAAATCTAAATTAAATATATATAAATATACATAAACATATAATTGTTCTCAACAATTATATTTCTCAGGGTTTGGTATTTGTTTGGTTGCGGTATGATTTTATACAACGTATCGTATACGTTTATAAATTCAACCGTTGTTTTTGCTTGTCATCTTATATGACATATATAATTTAATCATATCATATATAATTAATTATAATCATCATAATATTAATTATAACTATTTATAATTAATCATTAAGATTCTCTGATTTAGCTCCTATGCGGTGTGACCCAATAGGATCTGTGTTATGTTGGTAAATAGAATTAAAACCATTTTAATTTCTATAATCATAGGAGGCATCTGACATCTGCGCTATGACCATCCAATTACACAGACGATGTTGTACTTATGCAATATCACGATCCACTAAACATTTTAGTCGTGTTAATTCTTTCGTCTCACAGTATCAGATTAGTTTCAAGGTAGGTGTGTGTCATTCTTGCAAACTTAATCTTTTCTCGATCTTGAGCAGACTTATAAAATATAATTACTCTTGTAATTATACCGCATGCAGATAATCTTACTCTATCAAGGGGCCCAGTGATACTGTAACTCGTATCAAGATACGAGGGACAATAGTACTTTCAGTAAACCATCACTACCTCAACTAAGCTATGTATACCGAAAAGTTACCGTTATGACTGCGTTTTACCGACAGCGTTAGATAACAATCACACATACACATCTCTTAGTAGGAAAGATGAATACCTCATACTTTAGAACTTAACACTGAATGAAAACATTAATGACACGTACACAATTCCATTTAATGTTTCATTCGAGGTCTGTCAAATACCATGTTCCTCTAACATGTATTCATGTGATTAAAACGACATCTCATGTCTATGATTTGTAAAACTTAACCATCTTTTAATCCACATTCTAACCTTGTAACGGTAAATTAGTGTTCCTGCTAATTACCTTGGTTAGAGACTTTTAAGAGTATATATCATCTGTATTATGAAGTTTCACAATTCCAGTTATTGACTCAAGTCAGATAAAGGAATGATTCATAAATTCAATAATACTCAAGGTAACAAAATGACAGTTTAATTAATCACTCAATTCATGAACAAAGCTTTATGATAATTTATCGTATTATTGACTTCTAGATTATTACAAACTAACACAAACCTCCCGTTATACCCTAATCATCCCTACGTATCACAAGAGACCGTTCCACAAACTCAACTCCCTTTGTTCACACCAATGACTGAACCCACAGAACCTCCCATGACAACAAGAAATATGACCTTGTCTGTCGACGAAATTATCCCCTATCGTCAGAGGCATCACTAGATAACCAAGAAGCGCAGGTAGAGCCGTCACAGAAGAAGAAGAGGAAAACAACCGCGCCCAAATACGATGCAGAATGGTGGCGTTACTACGAAACAACAAAGGATGCAAGCGGAACTGTTTCGACTTTACGATGCAAGGTAAAATGATGTGCAGGTTATTTCACTTACAAAAAATCTAGTGGTTTAAATTCATTCACAAAGCATGCTGACAAGCATG